>JAMKCH010004718.1:0-39636 GCA_023653785.1 Ophioderma brevispina | reverse complement strand
AATGCATTAGTATTTCCACATTGGGTAAGTATCGAGTCCGAAATAAACAAACAAATTACACACTTTAACCAAAATGACGCACGCATAAGACAAACATGTATCTGTTTTAAACCATAATAAATATACCTGTCTAGGGTCAGGTAGCCATGGTCCAACTTTTGGCCTGACCGTCAAAATTTAGTATGGACAAACAATTTTTTTCTGCTGAAAATGATAGATAAAGATGTGTAGAATAACTCTGCCGGGGCCACCTGGGCATCCTTGAGCATTTTGGAGAAATCCAAGATGGCGTTGCCATAAATGATAATTATCTATTCACCCTATATTTCAACTATGGAGTTACTAGAATATACTATAGGACCCAATAAACAATGCTGGCAACTTGTACATTGAGTCATCTCCAAATTCAAACTGGAGCAAATCTGCAATAATTTTAAATATGCCATATACAGCAAATACCTGCGATAAAAAATCAACTTTAAGTCTTAGGATTATGTTTGTTTAGACACAATAAAATGATTTCTGATACTGTTAAAGTTTTAACATTACGTCAATCATATGGCTGCCAAAACGTGAATATTCGTCAAAATATACTTGACACAAATGTCTAAAAGATTACCTTCAGTATAAATTATTTTGTCAATGAAACAATTAGAAATGTACCTATGATCAAAACCAAGTGATACCATGTAATCCGGATAATAAAAAGGGGTCAAATTATAAAATGATGCCTTATATGTGAAAAATTAATTCTATGCATTTTTGACACTTTGCACCATATTAGGGGTTTTATTCAGATTTGGGGCATTTAAAACATTGAAGATTGTATGTTGTACATTGGTTAGGATCAAAGGTACAATTTCTAAAGTCTTGACACATTTGAATTTCGATTTGAAGGCTGTAATACTTTACATTTGGTGCCAATATTTTTTTTAAAGATGTTCACGTTTTTGGCTGCCATAATTGATGACGTCATATTTACATTTTAAAAGTAGCAGAAATACATTTTCATTGTGTATAGCTACATAACCTAAAGTACTTCTCTTCTATTTTTATCGCAGGCATTTCCTGTTATATGGCATCTTTTAAAATTGATTTTGGCTTCCATTTTGAATTTTTAAGTATGACTTAATGTTACCAGTGCCATACACTTTTCATTGGATCCAAAAAACCTATATTATTCTAGTAACTCCATAGTTTGTACTATAGGGTTGAATAATAATTATCATTTATAATGGCGACGGCCATCTTGGATTTCTCAAAATGCTCAAGGATGGGATGCCCAGGTGGCACCCGGCAGATTCTATTCTACCCACACCCTAATCTATCATTGTCAGCAAAAAATTGTGTCCATATCAGCAACTAACGGTTCACAGTGAAGGTTTCTACCGTGACCTAGTCTGAAACCTATTAACTAAACACTTCACTCTTGCTATACATCTATGTTTATGTGCGGTGGGTTAACGAAAAGCTAAAGTGTGAACACAAAGGAATCAACTTTTCAGAAGTCCACCAATTAGTTAATTAGCTAAATTAGGTACTAGAAAAACATTATACAATTATATATCTAAAGTTAATGTCCAATGAATGCTGTAAATACCTGAGCAATAAGTTTATACGGCATCTTTCATTGGACATTAATTTATATTGTATGCCGGCTCCGTCCGTCGTCTGTCCATCATCCCTCCCCCCGTCCCCTCCCATCCCCATCCCTCCATCCATCTCATGCACGCGCACACCACGCATGCATACATACATACACACACAACCACACACCCATCTTATAGACACGTAACATGTACATCAATAGGTTTCTTGTCCTGGCTTCTGAACACAGATTTTTTCAATTTTTAATTCTTTTGAACATCAACACACACAACATCACAGGACCACACATAGGCACACCCCTACACACATGCAACATCCAGATAGACGGGCACAGACTGGTATACAGACATGGACACACATACAACCCTCACACACAAACACCCACACACCCACAACAACAACACACACAAGGAAAGGTTTTGTGGATCCAGAAATTCCAGACATTTTATTTTAAATGAGAAAAAAATTTGATTTTATAGTGTATTAGATATACTATCTGCCTGACCAGAATAAATGAGCAGAAATTCGATTGATTGGTGCATGCACTGGGCCTTATTAATGGAAAATACACAAGTTAGACATTTTGAGAAATATAAACCATTTTTAAATGTACAAAATGTACATTCTAAGTTATACTATATCCATTGTAAAACTACTGATACAAAGCATTTGCTAAATGCACATCTGTCTGCCCAAGAGTTACTGAGCTGTTATACCAACAGACATGGGATGTGTCCTTGCTGACAAGTCCATGACCCTAGCTAGCGAGCAAACATGTAATTGGCATCACACTGACCACCCAGTTAAAACTTTAGGCTGCAAATTCATCTATCAAGGCTATCATTATACCAACTAGCAGCTGGGACAAGTGGTTGCGCATGAAAACAATCCTACTAATTTTACCCTTGGAATTTCAGGCAAAAATACAAAAAATAACCATAAACCCCCAAACAACAAATTGAACTTAACATTTCAAAAAATTTGTTTCCATAGAAAGCACCAGTAATTTCAATACTTGCCATAACTGGTTACCTTTCCACTAGAATTGAACAAGATACAAAAGACTATTTTATATGTAGTGCTGCCCTTGCAGAAAAAGCTTCTAACTTGATGGCATAAGCCTATCTATTGATAGGCTGAAAATCAGAAAATTTTCACATCGTTTATGGCACACCTGTTATTTTGAAATCTCTCGTTCAGCACCTTTAAATCAAAGGTTTCATTAGGATTTGAACAAGTAACTTTGTATCTGTAGTCTCAATCCAATACACTGTGCTCCCGACTGTGCTATGCAAACCGATCTGGAAAAAAAGTGTTGTTTGTGATACTAAAATCAATAGTTTTACAGTATAAAGCCTCATAACATATAATAACTATCATGAATTTTGCTGTGCGAATGAGGTTTATTTTTGTGGCAGTGAACGTACTCTATGGAGGTGCTTTCGGACCATGCAGCATGCACCACCGGGGGTTCACATGTCCCAAAACATTTAAAATGGCCTATTTCGGATATTAGAGGGTCGTCCCCCTCAAAACCCATATCTGGATCGCCGGTGTTGTGGGACTTGTGTTTATGCTAACAAATATGTGAGTGGGGCACTCGTATAAACTCCTCAAAAAAGTTTGGAAATTTTTTTGCAGACATGTTGCTCATTTAATTTGAAATCTTTTACACTCTATTTGTATATCAGTGAAAACCTCAGTTATTCCTTTGTACAATGATCCCAAATGATAGGAATTGATTTCTTCATTCTTTTAATACTGGATGTCTGAAGTGCCCAAATTAACCAGTACCTGTACTCAATTTAGGTTTCTTAAAATTAGAGGATTAGGTTAAACGTTCGGGTGCCCAATTTTGGTGAGTTTAACTAAAGGCTACTGATTTTTTTTAACCCTTTCCTTCTTAAGTACCTCATTGTGATTGACGATCCTGATCATCATGGACATGGCATTAGTGTGTCTCGGAGTACTGCCTATCGTCCCAGATTGAGGACATAAGCGATGGCAACGGCTTAGAAATATGTCCGCGAAAACAACAGCATTGTTGCCTTCAATAGCAACAAATCTTGTCTTCACAGTTATCAGGGCTTCTCACACCAAAGCTGTCGCTCTCCACTGCAACAGGAGGTAAACTTCACCACGTCTCCTCCAACTTTACTCTACATCCAACTTCCGAAGACAAAATCTGCATTCATATCTGAAAACATGAATTTTCTGTCACCATGTTTAATTTCCACTTACCGTGTTGCTGACTACCACCGTTAAGAACTGGGCCTGATGGTTAAGGGCTTCGTTGCTGGCTTCTTAGCAAGTTAACATGCTCTCAGATTGGACTTGTCAATACTGCCCCACAAAATGTGGCTGTAAATTTCTGGAAGACAATCTCCAATTCCGAAAGGCAGAGAGTAATAAACCCATCTTTCTGGGGTGTTTGTGGCCCAGGGACAACCGCTTTCTGGGTCTCACCTTCCGCATTACTAGCCTGCACAGAATTTTGTTTTCCATTTTCATGGAGCACGAGGTTAACCCCAACATTGGTTACACTTGATTCTGGGATATGCCAGCTTCATTTGGTTCCCTTGCACTAGCCTTTCTTACATCTGATACTCTGGCAGGATGATATACTGAAATGAACACTCTTGGACTTTTCCTATTCAAAGCCCCAGGTTCAACGTGTAACCCTGGTGTACTCTTAAACTGAGGTATTGAAATTTAGCACTTTCTTTTTCAGACCTACCATATTCAAACATTGTCACTCACCCATGAAGAATCAATTCGTCTGATTTTGGTGTCATTGTATAGAGGAATACCTGAACTTTACACTGATATGTGCAAAAGAGTGTAAAAAATTTTCAAGTAAACTGAGAAATGAACGTCTGAAAAAAATTTTCCAACATTTTTTTGAGGAGTTTATCTGTGCCCTACTGTTGCAAACTAAGAGGCTACCAGTGTAGTATTTCTTGAAAAAAAGGGCTATGATTTCATGCGCTACTGCAACCACATTATAGAGTGCATAAAGGAATCAATTGCAAACCTCATTGCATGTTTGTGGACACTAAGGTGCCGATGAACTCCGATCGTATTTTTGGTTTTTAGTCGGTGGGACTCCCTCCCAATTTACCCGGTAGTAGTACGATTTTGATATCAGGATGAAAGTACGATTTTTATCATTGTCGTCCCAAAATTGAGCCCTCAAATTCCATTTCATCCAAGAAAGACAGTGTAAGTCCCAGATATAATGCATATTTGTAATATGCTTATTACTTCTACCATCAAAAACTGCCCAGTTGTTTCCCACGAGACTTGATGGGTGTATGTACAAGTGCCAGGCTCTAACTTCAAGTAGAGAAACACAATAAGACTCAAATCTGAATAAGCATAAGGATCTCATTATTCAGTGTGGAGAAAAATTAAAAGGGATTATTAACAATTTAGGATGGGGACTACAAAATGAGCTTAGTATGTGCCCCGTGGTGTGTATGTGGTAAACAACCATTAACTAAAACCCAAGGTTACATGTTAATGGTTGCGTATCCACATGATGAGTTCAGTGGACATCGTGTGGTGAGAAGCACTCTCTCACCCTCTAGTGATATACCCAGCAAGTGTGCCAGCAGCTGACACGCTCCATGGTAGCTCACATTTAAGTTTTGAAAAAGTGTGGTTTCTGAAGTTATAGAACATCCGAGACATCCTAGTTAAATCAATATCGAATCGTCGCTACAAAACGTATGTGTACGTATTACTGTTTTAAGAAAACCAAGACCACACCAGGTTCCCACTTAGGTTTTAACTGAAGTCCACTGGACCCAAATTTCCAAATGTCAGAATTATCTGGTCCAGTAGAATATTTTGGGTCCGGAGACCAGCATTCCAATAGTTTGTAGTACTACTAATCAGGGGACTGATAGTTTCCAAATACATGTGCTTAAGATGTTCCATTGCTTTTTCTATTCAGTGGCGGCACCAGACCTTTTTTCTGGAGGGGGCAAATGGGGGGCAAAGGGAAAATTTGGGCGGGGGGGGCAACAGTGGAAATGTTCTGGGGGTGCAGCAATATCAATATTTGGATATTTTTAACCAATTTTGGCCCAAAATCGCTGATTTCCCCAAAATTTGGTGATTTTTTGGTCCCAAAATCGCTGATTGTTGCCAAAAATCCGTCATTTTTCTTCGGCTGGGGGGGCAAGAAAAAAGTTAGGGGGGAAAATTGCCCCCTTCCCTGGCGGCGCCACTGTAATTAATTGTAAAAATTCATTGTGCCTTTGGGGAAACTTTTGAGGTATCAAGTTTCCTTATATTCGTGATATTAACACGTTGAGTTTCTGTCAGACAATTATAGTATAAAGAGCATTGCAATATGTGAATTGGTTTTCCCACAATAAGCACTATTGTGAATGCCTGAATTTAGCAGAAACATTTTTTAATATAATTTTGTTTTTGAAGTTTGGAAAGAACATTTTTTGCCTTTCAGGAGGCTTAGAATTATGGAGTCCAAGTGGACCACATTGTTACTCAAGCTGAATTTATTGCGTCCAGTGAAAATTTTGTTGTTATTTGACTTCCAAAATCATACTAAGGCGGGAACCTGGACAACATAAATGTAGTCCCGGTAGGGGCCAGCGTACTGGGATTTATTTGGGTATGAAAATTCTATATTGGATTTGTAGTAGTATCTGATTTAAAAACTGGAATTCCCCATGGTTCATTTGACTTGGGCAAACAGACCATGAGAATATCCGTCCTTCGGAAGGGACGTCAAACCACGGCTCCTATGTACATGGAGAATCCACCTGTACATGTAATCACACGCTAGTTTGATAAGAATAAGGCTGTCCCAAGTCATGTGAATCCTGGGCCATCATTGGAAACAATTTAGGATGGGGACTACAAAATGAGCTTAGTATGTGCCCCGTGGTGTGTATGTGGTAAACAACCATTAACTAAAACCCAAGGTTACATGTTAATGGTTGCGTATCCACATGATGAGTTCAGTGGACATCGTGTGGTGAGAAGCACTCTCTCACCCTCTAGTGATATACCCAGCAAGTGTGCCAGCAGCTGACACGCTCCATGGTAGCTCACATTTAAGTTTTGAAAAGTGTGGTTTCTGAAGTTATAGAACATCCGAGACATCCTAGTTAAATCAATATCGAATCGTCGCTACAAAACGTATGTGTACGTATTACTGTTTTAAGAAAACCAAGACCACACCAGGTTCCCACTTAGGTTTTAACTGAAGTCCACTGGACCCAAATTTCCAAATGTCAGAATTATCTGGTCCAGTAGAATATTTTGGGTCCGGAGACCAGCATTCCAATAGTTTGTAGTACTACTAATCAGGGGACTGATAGTTTCCAAATACATGTGCTTAAGATGTTCCATTGCTTTTTCTATTCAGTGGCGGCACCAGACCTTTTTTCTGGAGGGGGCAAATGGGGGGCAAAGGGAAAATTTGGGCGGGGGGGGCAACAGTGGAAATGTTCTGGGGGTGCAGCAATATCAATATTTGGATATTTTTAACCAATTTTGGCCCAAAATCGCTGATTTCCCCAAAATTTGGTGATTTTTTGGTCCCAAATCGCTGATTTTTGCCAAAAATCCGTCATTTTTCTTTCGGCTGGGGGGCAAGAAAAAATTTAGGGGGGAAAATGCCCCCTTCCTGGCGCCGCCACTGTAAAAATTCTATTGTGCCTTTGGTGAAACTTTTGAGGTATCACATTTCCTTATTTTTAATATTAACAAGTTGGTTTTCTGTCAGACAATTATAGTATAAAGAGCAATTGCAATATTGTGAATTTGGTTTTCCCACAATAAGCACTATTTTGAATGCTGCATTTAGCAGAAACATTATTTCTATAAATTTTGTTTTTGAAGTTTGGAAAGAACATTTTTTGCCTTTCGGAGGCTTAGAATTATGGAGTCCAAGTGGACCACATTTTGTTACTCAAGCTGAATTTATTGCGTCCAGTGAAAATTTTGTCTGTTATTTGACTCCAAAATCCTACTAAGCGGGAACCCTGGACCACATAAAATGTAGTCCCGGTAGGGCCACTTACTGGGATTTAATTTGGGTATGAAATTCTATATTTGATTTGTATTAGTATTGATTAAAACTGGAATTCCCCATGGTTCATTTGGACTTGGGCAAACAGACCATGAGAATATTCCGTCCTTCGGAAGGGACGTCAAACCACCGGTCCTATGTACATGGAGAATCACACCTGTACATGTAATCACAGCTAGTTTTGATAAGAATAAGGCTGTCCCAAGTCATGCTGAATCCTGGGCATCATTGGAAAGCAATTTCTGAACACTGAATGATCTACCCAGGCTAAATAAGATAAAAATAAGGGGGCTGGTACATTTTGTGACCCCACTTTGTTTGCTCCCAGTTGAATTCAGCAGCCTTGATGGAATAAAGTACAGTATCACGTGCCCTTTATTCCGTCAAGGCTGCTAAATTCAACTGGGAGCAGGCAAAGTGGGTGCAGTAAATGTACCAACCCAAAATAAAGGGTGTGAAATTTCCTCTTTTGGGAAATTTTGTTAGTACCAAGGTTTTCAGCCTGTTTTGGGCATTTTCACTCCTTTTCTCTTTTTGTCCATGGCCTCTCACACCCCTGAAAAAATCCAAATATGGTCATCAAAATGCATGTTTTGACATTCTTTCATTTATTTTTTTTTGCAAAACATGAAATGAAAGAACTACTGCACTTATTAGCTTACACATGTTTACACAGAATAAAGCATGTACAGTAAGCCAGCTTTATTTTGCAAAATATATCAAGCCTCGATGACAACCTGCAAGTCGCTCAAAAATGGTATTTTTATAAACTAAGATAAAAGTGAGAAATTCACCATTTGTATATTGAATGTAAAATTGTATTATAGTCAATAAAACAGTGCTCACCTCTATCTTAATGGTCTGTTTTGTGGCGTGGAATCCCATTGCATGTGTAGGTATTGTTGGAAAAGCAGGCTACACATGATGTTCACTTTTTCGGTAAATCTCAATTTTCTCAAAGAATGCCCCAAGGGAAGCAATTCTGTGATATCAGGGACTGACTTTTAAGGATAGTGTTGGCTCCCCAACAGCTCTCCTTAAAGTGACAGGAGGAGATTTTTTTAGGATACGAATTTCTCTCAAATTGCACAGAATCGATTGTAGACCACCTACCAAGAACGTTCCGAAGGTTTATTGGACAAACGTACAAAGAAACAGCAAACCTTGTTTTTAACTTGCCTGACTATCGTAATTGTCCCCATAGAACACCGTGCTTTGACATTCTGTCGTGCATGACAGAAAGTACTAAATCATCATATTATTACATAAAGACGGCGTATTCGGCTCATTCACTTCAGATGTGATCTAATACATTGGAAAGCATTCCAAATATGTAAAAAACCTGGGTTCGAAAAAATTGGGGGCGCTTCTTTCTGGAAATCTCATGTCTCTTTAAGCACCTTGTTGGAGAGAGCAATTTAAAGCTCCCCTTGGGAATCTGCTCTATCCATGGTTAGCACTGGTATATGCCATGAAAGCTCCCCTTAAAGCTCCCCATGATATGACCAGGGGAGCTTTTTACCGAGCACCACCTTATTTTAAAAGTCAGTCCCAGTGATATCCTCAGATAGGACCATGCATGAGAAAGCTGTTACATGAATCCCTATCGTTGCTAACCTTGTTTAAGGCGCTCTACCAACTTATTCATTGCTTCACATGTCCGATACAAATGTTGTCACAAATCATAGGCAGAAATCATACAAGGAATGGAGCATAATCCCCTTCCCTAAAACTAAAGAAAGAGCAATACCATGGCAAGAATTCATTCTATCAAGCACCTAATTAGAGGTCTCCAATTTCACCTGGCCTATATTCCATGCTTGTACTAGCGAGTTCAATAGACGGTATTCAATAGCCAGCCATGTTGGTGGACAAGATAGATGCATTCCAGTACTACAATACATTCACCTGTCAATGATCCCTGTGCAATCGCTAAACATGGATCGATTGACAGCTTAATGTATTGTAGTCCTGGAATGTATGCATCTTGTCCATCAACATGTCTGGTGGCTGACATCATATTGAATACGGTCTATAAGTTCAACTCAGGCAGAGCGCCTTGTTCAATCTGTCAGGGTTTTTCTTGTGTTTGCAAGAATTTGATAGTTTGTATGGGAAAGATTAAAACCACAAAACAATTTAATCAAGGCTGTCACCCTAAGTATCACAACCACTGCACCTGACCAAAATGGGTATTGTGGTTTTATACCTTGACTAGCGAGGAGTGTATAAAATTTGTTTACTTAATCTTTCTCTAGACAGGGTAGCCCTTCAATGCTAAAGCACTGATTTCAAACCTGCAAACACAATGTTCAAAATAATCAAGAATAAATGTCAATAATACAATAGTGTGAAAAATAAAATAGCAGGTTTGTCAGTTCCTAGCAGACAGCCTTGATCAAGGCTATATTGTTGCAGGCCACATACACTATGAGTTACAATATGCTCATACACCAAGGACACAGTTCAGTGGGTTGTACTTCAACATACATTGACATGAACTGACCTTGTGTAATTTGGGTATCCTATATCATACCCAAAAACCAGGGGGTGTATTTTCTAAATACATTGGTGAATGCAATCTACTGAACTGTGCCAAGGGAATTGAGATTTTACTAGCTCATAGTGATACCCGCACCAGCATCTGTAATGATAGGCACATTTAATGGTGGATGACCTCATCAACAACCTTACATATTTAACATCTCTCCTTGCATTTATGGATTCAAACATGTTACAGAGTGGTTCATCACAAATCAACAACGATGCATCCACGCGTCCGCGTATTTTTATCCCACGAGGGCCGCCCGCGCGGGATAAAAATACGCGACGCATCGGATGCAGAGTTGATTTGTGATGAACCACTCTGTAACATATTTGAATCCCTTTCAACAATGAAAATCTTCTTGAAAACTTATTAATATCGTGTATAGAGGAACATAATTATTCTTACTATAATACTAAAATGTTCCAAGTCAACAGAAATCTTTCCTCGTTAAAATATTTTAACAAAATCTAAGCAAAGTGATAGTTTTGGCAAGTTTGTTGCTTTGCAGTTTGCACCTGGTGTCCTAGCGTGTACTCAGAGTTCCAAACATGACGAACAGTGCGTCGACTTAAGGGTACCGTGTAAACGCACTTCCGTGAACACTGTGCCGGGCGTAATGCGCTAATTTGCATATCAACTGTGCAGAGATGCCAATGGGAGTTGGAAAAAAATCTGAAAATGCGAACGGAGGGAGCGAAGCAACCGAAGTATCGCCCCTAACGGCCGGGGGTCCAGGGCCCCTCGAAGCCAGAGGGTTTCTGCACATTTAGAGCTATAGGAAAGACCATTTCTGAGAGTAAAATATCATTCAAAAAAAGTTCAAATTAACTGTAAATGTGAAAAATGGGACTTAGTTCTGGGTCCAAATCATCTTACTACTAGTCATGCTTGTTTGATCAAATTCAACTTTCAGGTATTAAAAGGCCAAAGTAAACATAATGATAATGATTATTGATACAAGACACACTTTGGGGCTTTTCCTTTGCAGTTCATTTCCTTGGCATCAAGTGATAGCTACGTAAGGCTTTACGCAGTTGCAACCATGCAATCAGTCTTCAAAATTGCAGCAATGGATCAAAATTTTGAAGACTTGCCATCACTAAACACCGTTTATAACCTACCCAGTGAAGTTGTCTTCCTATGTAAACTGCAGAGTTATCGCCTTTCTCTTGAGCAAACGCCATTGAAACGTGTCCTTTACTTCTTGATGTCTTTTAAATTGTTTCCAAGGCTTGTAAATTCATTTCCATGTTCATTTTGTCGCTTATATACCACGTCGGTATTTTTCCGATAGAGCAAAATTGAGAGTTGACATGCTTATGCCTTTATGCTAGTCTCTTATACAAAATCGCGATGTACGCAAACCTATTTAATACACCGATGTACTTTTGAGTGCATCAGAGTCTGAGAGATCAGATTACGATAAACAAGAATTCCGTTTAAAAATCTCAACCTACAATCAAACAATAAAAAATCAGAAAAAATAAAAAAAATCTGAAAAATATAGAAAAATCGGATTTTAATAAATACCATAAATTAACACAACAACCAAAAATCGGATTTCCGATTAAAATCGGAAGATTAGCATCTAACGAATCAACAACGGTACACCTTGAGGGCACATGTGGTGCAGTGGATCAGCGCTCGCCTATAAGCATAAGGTTGTGGGTTCGAGCCCCGCTGTTGCCAATGTGTTGTGCACTTGGGCAAGGCACTTTACCTCGCTTGCCTCTCTCCACCCAGGAGTATAAATGGGTACCGGCATGTGCTGGGAAAGTAAAACAGACTTGCTGTGCGGGAGGAGTGGCAAACCCCCCACAGCAACATTATATGAAGGAGTCTGGCCCAAACGCCAATGACAGAGAGATGGGCACTCCGCCTGTGGGCGCACCATTTTGCATTTATTACACTCCTGTACAAGGAGATACGGTGAGTTGTTGAAACAATGTATAAATTTACTTCAATCAATAAACACACAAGCATTTTTTTCTGATAGTCTAGTCTGTTTAATTTTGGTATTGCTAAAATAAATAGTTATGACAAACAAAATTCAGCACAACACAAGTTAGATATAAAAATATTACTACATTAAATAATGGTAAGAGATTTGGCTCAGTGTTAGTACCCTTCTTACACATGCAAACGATTGCATATACATATACTTTACAGCCAATCTGAAAATATTATCTTATTCGTTACTTCTCAAGGGATAGTCGATGATTTCATATAATATTGGTGGGAAAACAATACAGGAATAGTTTTATTTGAAGACACTATCAGTGATCTACCAAAAGACAGATGTAACAGAGTAGTCCCATTTCCTGAAAATCCAAAACTTGAACTGACGGGAAGGCGAAGCATCCGGAGAATCTCTGGGGAACGCATTTTTATACGCGATTTTAGGGTATAAGACCCCTTCTCTAAAATAAATTGGTACTTAAAACTTTGATTTTTGATGCAGTTTACCTTTATCATTAACAATTTGAACTCAGAAATTGAAAAAAAAAAATCTAACCATTTGTTTTTTACATTTTTTTACATTTCCGGATTTTTTTTATTTATGGCCAAAAATCCGGAAATTTCCGGAAAAGTTACATCTCTGAAAAAAGTCAAACCTACCCATTGAGCCTGCCTAGGTCACTAGAGGGTGTGAGGTCCTTCTAGATAGACTAGATGTTTCTGGTCTTATCACTTGTAGGGTATGTTGGAAAACCTATACAGACATGTAACAAATAACTGATTTTGATGAGTTTTTGGATTTTCTGATTTCTCAAATCACTGATAGTGACTTTATATCATAATACATACTGTCCCCTGCACTTTCTAAAATTGTCAGAGGCATTCAGCACCGTTATATGACATCTAACAGATAATTTTCGATTTGAAAACATCAACTTTGAAAGCTTGCATACTTTTGGAAATTAAATCTACTTTAAGAATTAAGTTTGAAATATTTACTTCTTTCACACAGGTGGTAAGTATATATGATTAAAGGCACTATCAGTGATTTGCTAAATCAGAAAATTGAAAAAATCATCAAAAATCAGATTTTTGCATGTCTGAAACAAGTATGTATCCTAACATGCCCTGCAAGTGATAAGGCAGAAAGCAATCTAATAAAAATCAGCTATTTTAGTCACTGTCTGTACGGACACTTAATATAACATGTAACTGAATGGTCATTCATATCTTTGGAAGCTGCGGTTTGCTTCTTTTTTTTAATATTTCAGTTGGAAAAAACTTCAGAGAATTCTACAGCCATATGCTTCACATTTAAGTTATTCCTGCTTATATTTTAATTATTTTGACTTTTTAGTGGATCACTGATAGTGTCTTTGGTATCATTGCTCGATACAAATAAGAATAGAAATAATGAATTCAAATTTTATTATTAGTACAAATTAGACATTTTATTGAATTCAATCTTAAGATTCAAAGAGGAAAGCCATTTCTTGTCAATTATCTGTTGGATTTAAATGCACTGTATACAAATATCCTGTGTGTAACAATTAAATTTTTCAACCACCTAAATGTCCAAAAATGTACAACTTTAAAAACTTAATAGGGCCATGGGTCCGATCGCTAATAGCCTCGTCCCCAGAACCCCAGATTTTACCGGAAGTGGTCAAAAGTTTGGTATCTGAAGAAAGCTACTATTTTTCTCTTTTACCCTGTGAAATCTTATGCTAAAGGGTGTTTGGTTGACCAATATTAATTTTACACAGTACTCTAAAGCACCCTATAATACAATCTCTCTGCTTATTGGCTCATTACAGGACACTACATGAGATAGCCTTCTGAGTAACCAATCAAAATACTCCATCAAAGTGACAAAGACCATTTTGATCAATTTTCAGTTTTGGCTTTATACATGTTAGAGCATCGGTTTACTAATCAAAACCAAAACAGAAAAATTCTGCAAAAGTGGAAATATTCACGCTACATTAATTTTCACGCTTTTTGTGCACTTTTGAGCAAGCGCGAAATTAAAACCATGCGAAAATATTTATTTTGTGTGTAAGTCTATGTAGGGTAGCTAAAAAAAGCAAATTTAAAAACAAGTGAAAATGCTAAGATTTGCAGAAGTGTGAAAATTACGTGTGTGAAAATTAGCACTTTTACAATAAGTTATCATGGTCTATGCCAACACATGGGATTCATAATCCTAATTTGAATCTTTCAATCAATTCAAGTATTAGAGCTGGTGGTACATTTCTAGTTTGGACATATAAAATGTTGCTGTCTTTCCATTTTATTGAGTAAAAATAAATCGGCTTACTGTATTTTGCGAAACAAAACAGAACTCTCATTGGATTACACGCTTTATTCCGTCATGCATGCCCCCAATGGGGGTTCTGTTTCATTTCGTTTCGCAAAATACAGTAAGCAAAAAAAAACTTATTGAAATTGAAAAGCAGAATATTTTCTTTACATTTTAAAAATACATTACATTGTACTGTATAATCATTTCTGCAATATTTACTTCCATTCTATTAAAATTTGGTAAAATATTTTCAATTTTGTCGGTAGTGTGTTTCTACATATTAACATAATATCATGGTAAAAACATACAATTCCAACACATTCTGTTATAAATTAAAACACTGCACACATAACATACATACATGTACTGAAAATGTCACAAATAAATCTTCATAAACTGAAAGTGAACTTCATTTGATTTGCAAGTAGCACAGACTTTCTAAAGTGAAATAAGATTGTTTTCAATCGAGAACATACAAGATAGTGGGAGAGCAAACACCTCCATTGCAAGGTTTTGGAAGCCATTTGCATCAGAATTAAAGGTGCAACGAGAGATTTCAAATAACAGGTGTCCCTAAAAATGTTGTGAATTCTGATTTTTGCACTGGTGTAAAGCTTTCTATCAAAAATATCCTCATTTGAAAGGATTAAGCTGAGAACTGTTTCTTTAAAGGGGGATGGCCCAATTTAAGGATATGAAGTTTTCATCTTGATAGATTAGTCTCCGCTCCAGAACTCCATCTGTAAAGTTTCTCACCGATATTTCAATCCCTTTTGATGCGAGAGCTAAAAATGTGATTTTGTAAGCCCCATAGAGTATACTGTGTAAAATTAATATTGGTCGACCAAAGTGGGGTACATTTTCGCTCATAATTTCCAAACCAAACATCATTTGGCTCTAAGATTTCACAGGGTAAATGAGAAAAATAGTAGCTTTCTTCTGATACCAAAATGTTGACCACTTCCGGTAAAATCTTGGGCTTCTGGGGATGAGGCTATTAGCGATCGGGCCATGGACCTTTAATACAAAAATTGTGAAATTTCTAATTTCCTTTAGGAGCAGATACAAAATTCAGCCTATGTTTTCTATTGAAATATAAGCATATACAAATCACCTTTTGTTTTCATTTTAAGTTATTTCTGTAGCCAAATAAAAGATAGGCAATCTATTGCATGTCTAATCTATCTGAAATTAATATTATGAAAAAAAACAAAAGACTATTATTTTACTTTAAAAAAAAAAAAAAAAAAAAAAAAAATGAGGATATGATATTCAGTTGGGAACAACTGCAGTTGGTAGAAGAATTTTTTTTAATAAAAGATGGAAGAATTTCCAGTTTACATGCAATGTATAACAACATTCAGGGATGATACTAGTCAAGACTGAACATTTTTGGAAATTTTTGTTTAAATATCTCGAAACAAATTGGCACCAGTGCTTTATTTTCCCTATTACTCCCTTGCAGGATATTTTTAGTTTTGAACAGTTTACAGTTTGTATAAGTGTGGTTTTACACTGCAACATATTTAAACCTTGCGAGTCACAAATATTTTTCACATAGGCTTTTAATTTCACATTGCTAAAGTTACCACAAACATAAATTCCGAACGAACATTTAACTGCTATAAAATTATGGTAT
The DNA here is from genome assembly GCA_023653785.1 of Ophioderma brevispina. Taxonomy (NCBI): domain Eukaryota; kingdom Metazoa; phylum Echinodermata; class Ophiuroidea; order Amphilepidida; family Ophiodermatidae; genus Ophioderma; species Ophioderma brevispina. The sequence goes on along the minus strand of JAMKCH010004718.1, from coordinate 23,510 downwards.
GTGGTTCATTGCCCTTTACAAAAAGGAATTCCCTATATATGTGGAGTAAATTCTTATTCTTATTAAGTATTGGGTATAGAGAGTATTTGATATTTATGGTTTGACGTTGTATGTCAGTATATATTTCCATCAATAAATATGGAGCTACAAGTGATCATTTTTAAATAATAAGCATTTACTATCATTGCACTACATGTATGAACACACAGAAAGAAAGACGCACTCACACTATAGCTTACAATATCATCGTGTGAGGGACAAGGTCTAAAGTGTACTAGCTTCCATGTGATACATCTGTGTGCTGCCTGTATTAGAATAATTTATCTTTCTTTGAGTCATGTGGCTCTTGAAATGGTTCTTCAGACGACTGCCTACCTGAAGAACCATTTCAGAACCACTTGACCAAAGACACTCGTCTTTATAGCATGCTGATGGAATTGTCTGCCAAGTGGCAGCTATTGCATGCACTTCAAACAAGATTGCACATTGCAACCATTATAAGGCACATAAAATAAAATTTCCTTGCACTAACTAATGTACCAATACGCATAGTGGGGAATTTGTTCAGTGTTCATTTTCTGCAGTTTTTTTATGGTTTAGAAAAGCTTATATGGTTTTAATTCATATTTCAAAAATCTACACTTAAACCCTTTAAATTTTGTTAAAAATTTTTCACGTTTCTTTTGCAGTTCTCAATTTACCAAAAATCCAATTACAAAACATCCATAAAGTTAAGACCATCTACACACAAAGAAAACTTTAAACGATTGCCACAGTCCAATATTTTACACAAAACCTGACCAAATGATCTAAAAATGGTACCATGGGCACTACGGTCTCCAATTGGTTCACCACAAGATATAACAATGCATCCGAGTTCATTTTCACCTGCAAAGCATTCTGACATACATTTAGCCACAGAGGGTGTTTTTGAAGCAATCCCACAATGCATTGCAATATGCACATACTGTACTGCATTAGTAGAGACACATGTCCCGTACTTAGGATAAAAAGGTGTTCAGGAAGTTAAGAATACAAGACATTTTCATCTATCATGCAAAAGTTCCCTAAGTACAGCAGCACCTGTGGTCTAAAACAAGTGTCAAAAGTCAGGTTTCCATTGTTAAGAATAGGATTTTTTTGTGGGATCAATGACCTATTGAGATGTAAATTCCCAAAACGGGTGTCATTGTGGAATTATTCAATCACACCCTCTGGACATGGCCTATGGACTGTGACCATGGACCTAAAATATACGCGAGACCCGCATATTCTGTTGCCCGAAACGCGTACCAAAATTGAGGTGCCCAAAAGTATATAATGAGCATCGCACTTCATTATCATAGTTTTTGGGCACCACCATATATGGGTTTCCGTCTCGTCGCATTGTTAAAGTCCTTAATGGCATATTTATGAGACACGCGAGTATTTACGTTCGGTCACACTGAGTGCTGAAAACCATACTGATGCCCATCATCTCACGGACTCGCTCAAATATCTCTTTTCCTAAGCAAAATTAACGGGGTCATCGGGAGACGTTTTGTGCAGTAGGGATGCAGGAATCTTTTTAGAAGCTGGTTTCTTCAATCGATTGGTTTTTCGCATATTATTGCAGAAAATCGGGCCGATCAGACAATGGAACACTGGGGAAATGCAAACACTGATAACATAACACTGACGCAAAGATTTTTTAATATGCGTGTTTTGCGCCTCAACAGTGACGAACACACGAGCGCTTACGCAGTACCAACCCGGCGCGCTTGTGTGAGAGAAATCGGTTACGGTCTTGGGCAATTCCACAATCACCGCGAATTCACTTCTTCCTGTTCTATTTCTATGACTGTGCCTAACATTGAAATTTTTTGTTTGATATGCCTTGGTTCTGTACAGTAGAATACTTCCTCAAGGTTTAATATCTTTACTACAGTTGAAATTAGTGCACTACAAAAATATCATGATGGCACATACACTAAACACTACCGTGTACATCATGTCATTTCTCGTGGCAATCACAAAAAAAACTTGATCTGGTGAAAATACCTTGTCATTGCAACTACAGTAACCAGTAAAAAGTTTTTGGTGCAATTCCATCTTTGTTTCGATTCCATACACTGGTAATAATACATGGCGGATATGAATTTTCAGAATACAGACAATAAGTCACACTGATAACCCTTTGGTTTGTACTAAATATGCAAATGTACCGTAAGCCCCTCGTTATAAGCCCACAACGCCACTAAAAGGAAAGTTTACTTCAAATAGGGGTGGGCTTATACCCGGGGAGGGGCTAGAACTGTGAGCAACTATAATTTAAACATTACAATATCATTTCAAGAGCATATTATTCACCATATACCATTTTAATATAACACCTCTTCAGTTGTGCAGATCTTAAAACTTAAAATAATTCTTCTCAATCCACCATTCCTCAAGTAATTATACTAGCAAACAAGCCATCCCAATGTATTAGGCCCTAAATTGATAGCTCTATAGAATAGTTCAAGTTTTAAAATGATTTTGTTTGTGTGTAAAATTACTGACACATTGTTTCTTGAATTAAAATTACCACCTGGGCTTATACCCGAGTATATGCTAGCTTCTGTATTTTCTTTAAAAATTGGGGGTGGGCTTATACCCAAAGGTGGGCTTATACCCGAGTGGTTACGGTATTATAATGTGAAAGTATACACAATTATCCCAATTATATTGCTGCCAATTCGAGGCTCTCCCCGCAAATGGAGAAACCGTGCAAAGAGCGAATAAGTGTAAACAAGTACACACAGAACATCAATTGATTATCTACTGTGTCATCTGTGCTGGTTAAAGGGCCATGGCCCAATCGCTCATAGCCTTGTCCCCAGAACCCAAATTTTTACTGGAAGTGGTCGAAATTTTTGGTATCAGAGGAAAGCTACTACTTTTCTCATTTACCCTATGAAATCTTAGGGCTAAATGATGTTTGGTTTTGAAGTTTTGAGCGGAATGTACTCCATTTTGGTCCACCAATATTATTTTTACACAGTACTCTATGGGGCTCACAAAATCATGTTTCTAGTTCTCACATCAAAATGGATTGAAGTATGTAAATAACTTTACAGATGGGGGTTTAGAGTGAAGGCAATTCTATCAAGATTGAAACTTCATATATTATAGACCATCCCCCTTTAATCCTGCTGGACAACAGAAATTGTTTGCCTGACACTGATACAAATTGGGACCACCTCTGACGGCTTGTAAATACATACTTGGGACAAGTGTCAAAATCACAAGCCATATTTCATCAATGGGATATTTTATTTAGTTATGAAAATGCTTATTAGACAACCAAAGTATAGAAAGCTTTTACAAAGAAGGACGGGCAGCAAAATACACTAGTGACTCAACAGCTGATTTAACATGAGATCGGAGGATTAGGCATACAAAATTGTTTGGCGTAACCCGACGACCCTAAAAAAAACTACGACTAAAAAGGTTTTTATTGCAATTAGCACCAAAATTAAAAAATATTCTGCCGACGGACCCATTTTTATCCACAATTAAAAAAACAAAAATATTTTTTTTACAACACAAGACGAAAAAATAACAAAACAGGACAACAAAGCAACTACAAACCAAGGGTAAAATAAAAGCTCTTTGCTTTGTCATTGAAAAAGCTTTAAATAGTAGCATCTGTATTCATTTTGAGTAAAGTAGTAAACTTGAGAAGATCTCTAAGAAAAAAAAAAAAAAAAAAAAAAAAATTTTTTTTAATATGACCCCGCCGAACGACCCTGATGTTTTTTCTCTGTTACGCCCACACACAAACATTTTTTTTGATGGCATTATATAATAACAGTGTATACAAAGCGTACCTTTGGGTTTTTTTTGGACTGGATTATTCGATATGAAGAGGAGGTATAGGTTCTTCCCCCAAGCATTTCTTTCAATACAATTTTTTGCACTAGTTGTCACAGGTGATAAGTGACATAAAGTCCTTTTAAATTGCAAGGAAATGGATGAGTTCTGTTATTTAGGTACTTTTGTCACATAAACTCATGTGACACCAGTGCAAAAATTGTACTGGAAGCATGCATTATGGGGAGAACTTATTCTGTACCTCTCTTATTGTTGTACTGACCCCCCCGGCTGAAATGACACCCCACCAATACCAGGGATGACTATCCCCCAACGAGGTTTCCCCCCCCCCCTATCAGCAAAAACTTTTGATATTTAATAAATAATTGCCCTCAATTGCTTGCTATTTTGTCCCTACATATCATATAATCACTTTGCATAACTATACAAAATATAAAATTTGGTTCACGTTCAAAATCCAGTTTATATTAAAGGCTCTGACTCAAATTTTCAACAATCCCCTCATTTTACTAAAACAAAGTCATGTTTTGTAACAATTTCTGATCTGGGAATTTGTATACACAGTATCCTATGGTACTGCAATACTACACATCAAAACTAAAATTGTTTCACTTTAAAACTTTGGAATTGAGCCATTAGGTGACTTTAGTTCCAGTTGACTATTATTTAATTAATCAAAAATTAGATTTCAAATTGACCCAGCCTTTAACCAAGGAATACATACATTACGGCCTTGTAAAGCACTCATTCATATTCAAATACTGACAAATGAACCCACACTAGTACTACAATCAATTTCATTTTAGAACAGGGATTGGGTATTTAATTGCAGCACCACTTACCCAAATAACAAGTTAAATCATATTTGGACATGGGGTCTGGTTAGAAGTTTCAACTTAATAATGCAGCCAATAAAGCAAATATGCAACTGAACACATTAATTGCACAAATAATGATGACATGGTATGCACCATACTACTCACATACAAGTTCATCCAATTTGGAAATGGGAATTTTATCACCCTCTCTTCTCATGGTCATGTTATCAAACTCGGCGTGCATCAAGCCAGTATAACTTTAGAGGATATTTTCTTCATAAAACATGCATTGTGCTCTAATCAAAAATTAGGATTTTCCTACTGAAAGTTTAAATCCAATTTTTCAATTCTTTTCCCCCCCAAAATACATAGTAAACAAGTTTTACAAAAATATCTTTCAGTTTTCTGTACGGAGGGGTGTAACTAAAAATCTTCCAAATATCGGTGCCAAGTAATTGCATGTACCACATCGGTTATTTTTCCTTCTAATCTGTGCATGAATCGCAACCATCCTTTTAGTAATTAATAATTACTTCTTGGAGAAAAAATTTGAAGTAAGTAAGTAAAAACATGAGGCAATTATGCATGTCTTAATATTACTTAATCTAGAAACTTTCAGTTTTGGCGGTGCCAGACTTCTTTTTCTGGGAATGGGGGGGGGGGGGAGTGAAATTTTAGGGGGAAAAAGTAAATTTTGGGGGGGGGACGGTGTGGTAAATATCTAGAATTTGGCGAATTTTCAACCATTTTGGCCTAAAACATGCCAATTCTGGGAGAAGAAACTGGGGAAGCAAACAAAATGAGGGGGGGGGGGGATTTCCCCGTGCCCCCGCTGGCCTGCACCGCCACGCGAACTTTTTTTTTAAACATTTTTACTGTGGTACTTGCTCCCAGAGATTCAAAATGATGTCATTTTATTTGTTAAAAATGCATTAGCAGCGAGAGAATAGCGCGATGAGTACAAAAAAGATGAGTTCATATAATGCGAGAGTTAAAGTGAGTAATAACATGCTAGTTGGCAGTTACTCTCCCTTGCCTTTCCTATATAACTTAAATATCCCAATAAAAACAAACTGCCTTTGGAACAGAGTGGCATAAATGCACATAGCCATGTTCTTTACATACTGAAATTGATGTGTTTAGCTTTCACCAGGCTGGGGCTCTAAGCAGCTTTCCCCAGCCCCCTCCAGGCTGGGGCTAATTCATAAGCGTGCTGCATTTTTCTCCCAGCCAGGCTGGGCTAGATTCATCAGCTTGCTGCAGGTTTCTCCAGCCAGGCTAGGGCTAGTATTCATCCAGCTTGCTGCAGTTTTCTCCAGCCGGCTAGGGTAGATTCATAGCTGCTGCCAGGCTTTCTCCCAGCCAGGCTAGGGCTAGATTTAGAATATCAGCTTGCTGCAGTTTTCTCCCAGCCAGGCTAGGCTAGATTCATCGCTTGCTGCATTTTTCTCCGCCAGCCAGGCTAGTGGGCTAGTCATCAGCATTGCTGCACGCTTGCTCCCAGCCAGGCTAGACGGTTAGATTCATCAGATTGCTGCAGCGTTTCTCCCAGCCAGGGTAGGGATAGATTCCATTCAGCTGCGTGCAGTTTTCTCCCGACCCCACAGGCCCTAGGGCCTAAACCTCCCCCCTCCCCTTTTATCATCAGCTTTGACTCGAGTCCATTACTCTCCAGCCAGGCTAGGGCTAGATTCATCAGCTTGCTGCAGCTTTCTCTTCAGCCAGGCGGGGTAGATTCATCAAGGCTTACTGCAGATTCCCGCCAGGTGGGGCTATATCATCAGCTTGCTGAAGCGTTCCCAAACCGGCTAGAAAAAGCTAATGAATCCAGGCTGGGGACTAGCTTCAAATAAGTGCAGCTGATACAGCCAGGCTGGGGCCGCTCAACTAGTTGTAGCTGTCCCAGTCAGGCTGGGACTTATTTGAGTGGATAAATGCGCTTGAGGTCTAACTTGGCCCGGGGTGAGCAATGTTGTAGGAAATTGTAGAGAGTGATCTAACTAATTTTTTCCAAGATTGTTGTTCAACTGAAAACTTCCCCAGTCAGGGCTGGGGACTAGCTTCATTAGCTGCCAGATTTCCCCAGCCAGACTGGACACTAGCTTCAACTAGCTGCAGCATTTTCCCAGTCAGGGACTCGGCCCCCCCGCCCGCTAGCTTTCATTTAGCTGTAGTTTCCCCAGCCAAACTAGGACTGATCAACTCTAGATACAAGCTTTCCCAACCAGACTGGAACTAACTTCAGCTTTCCCCAGTCAGACTGGGAGTAGGAACTTCATCTAGCTTCAAGGGAGCTAGCTGCTGCTAGCTGATGCTAATGTAGTTTATTCCCATTGAATTAAGTTAACCCCACCAAGATGTGGAATATTACACATTAATTTCAATATGCGCCCTAAGCTCCCATGCACTAGTAAGTGCCCACCGATCAACAAATTCAGAATTATCAATCAAGATTAGCGAATAGTTCACTTACTAAAATGGAAAGTTCAACTTTTGAAGTGGATAAAATGTTCATAAAATATTGTATCAGCAACTTCATTTGATATTTTTCTCTAACCACCTTATTTGTGAGGAAATTGATTAAATTTTGAGGCTAAAATTGCCCATCCAAAAAGAGCGACTTAAGGACTTTGGGCAGTAATAGTAGTTTCTATGCATGAGCACTGCATGATAAATACTACAAACACTGAATTATATACAGTGAATTGACGGCAGCACTTTTGGAAGCACACCAATAGCATGACAATAATGATATGCACATATTGCTACATGAATACATATATAAATAAATACTGCAGCTATGTTATGGACCATTTTATGCAACGACACAGGAGAGCAGAATTCATGTACTGATCTTTTTCTTTGGACCCGAAATTGCCCATATCAAATTGGATAATAAATTACCGATTGTGGTTTTAATATTTAAATTGTATTGAAAATGAAATTTGCATTGGAAGAATAAACAAATTTGAGTAAATTGCTGCAACATGCCTCTGCTTTAGCCTATGTTTCTTTCTCAAATTGTAAAATTCACTCATAGGCTTCATGTATAGAAAGGAACGAGTATAAACTCAAACAGAATATATATGGCACAAATTGTCTCTCTCCTCTGTTTTAGTAGATTTTCTGATTCCAAGATGGAAGGTCCCTGTTATATCACTCCCTTTGGTTCATTGTACTTTAGCACAAATATAAGTTCTCTCTTTAGAACTGGAATCTACTATAATAATAAAATTACATAGTATCTTTCTATAATTCTTCAATCAGAGAAGATTGCAATATTAAATTCTAATATACCCCCGCTCTTTGGAATAAAATTTATGGTACATGTTGTCTTCATTGTAATTCCTGACTTTCTGTTACTGTGCCAACTGATTTGTGGAGAACTGTCCTGTAGACCCGCTGACAGTAATACACAAACCTACTGCATCATGGTAGAAGTCATTTGCAATATTGCCAAAGTTGTGACCATTAAGTTTACATTGCACATTGAATACTGTTCCATTATCTCCAAGGAAAAGTGTTCCATGTCCATTGTGGAAGTGCTCCATGTCATTTGTGGAATAGCGTTCCATGTCATTTGCAGAATAGCATTCCAAGTCATTTGCAGAATAGCATTCCAAGTCATTTGCAGAATAGCATTCCATGTCATTTGCAGAATAGTCTTCTAAGTCCTTGAAAGAATACGTGTTCCAAGTCCTTCAAGGAATAAGTGTTCCAAGTCCTTCAAGGAATAGGTGTTCCAAGTCCTTCAAGGAATAGGTGTTCCAAGTCCTTCAAGGAATAGGTGTTCCAAGTCCTTCAAGGAATAGGTGTTCCAAGTCCTTCAAGGAATAGGCATTACAAGTCCTTCAAGGAATAGGTGTTCCAAGTCCTTCAAGGAATAGGTATCACATGTCCTTCATGAAATATTGTTGCATGTACTCCATGGAATATTGTTGCATGTACTCCATGGAATATTGTTGCATGTACTCCATGGAATATTGTTGCATGTACACCACGGAATATTATTCCATGCCTTAATACTGATGCCTGTGCGAGTTCTATACTTCAGTTCTGCATAGAATAGTATTCTCCCTTTAATACTGATGTTCTCTTGATTTCTGCAATATACTCGCTGACTATAATATCACCAACACTGATTCCCTGCATATATAGTTTCTATTCATCTTACTTTCTTGGAGTGTTCCTTGAAGTACCATTTCTCTTGGGTGTGGGTTTATTCTGACTTGGTGAGGAATAAGATACGGATGAAGATGATGGAGAATCCTGTTAAAGAAAGATGCATATGAAATAAGTAAATATTGTGACCAGTTAAAGAGGAGTTGACCCAATCACGGTCATGTTTTTTGATGTTTGCTCCCTCACAGGAAAGCGTTCACCAAAAACATCTGATTTCAAAATTTGAGTTAATCGTCCAGTTGTTTGGACAGTACAAGCAAAAATGTATATTAAATTCGTCCATAGGACGGTGTATTTTAATTAATTGTTGGTTGTATCTACTTTGGTGAAGTTTTTGTTCATTACATTGTCAACCAAAAGTTGTGTATCTAAAGGAATATAAGTGACCCTATTACCCGAATGACATTTGACTCCGCCCCTGTTATCCAACTTAAGATGCTTGTCTCAATGTATAAGCATACCAAGTATGAACTTGATCCATCACTGGACCAAAAAGTTGCACTAAGATGAATAAGCATCAAGCAAATGATGTATACTCAATGTTTTGACACACACACCAACAGACACACATACTGCGGACAGACCACGCACACAAACCATGCCACAAAAGGGCTCTCTGATTGCATTGGACGACCTAAAAACTACCTCCTCTGTCACTTACCTCATACTGAGAAAGTCTCTCCTTGAGAGCAGCCACTTCAGCGTCTCAGTTTTCTTGGAAGCAGCACCGAGTTCCACCGCCCTGACCCTCTGGGCAAAGCTAAGACTACACAAAGACTCTGCTGAGTTCTTGGATACCGGTGATACCTGTACCATCATTAAGGTCTTGCTGTCTCCACCTGTATGCAAGGAATATTTATTTTTAAATAATATTTATTCAAATAAAATATCCCACTAATGAAATCCAATGAGAAGGGTAGATGGTTACCCTGGTTGGAACTAAAAAGAAGATCTACCTACAAGGCGTCGGCTCTGGAGAGCTAATGGCGGCGATCCAGCACATTGACTTCAGCAAGGGCAATCCGGTCTACTTGATCTTTTGCTCCAATAAAGCCCTCAAACAGTAGTATATTGCTGTGAATTTGAGGTGAATCCGGCCACCCTCGTTAGTGGGGACAAACCGGATTTAAAACTTTGGTTTTACTACTACATTGCTTGAGTTTCTGTTTGGCAGCCTCCTACATGCAAAGCAAGACCTCAGATACTGCCATTAGTAAGTTGGTGCATGCTATCATAACATGCCATTCTATAACGGAGGGGAGATACAGATCGTGCTGCAAATATGGGTCCCATTTTCAGCCTTCTGGTGTATGAATGACCCTTTGTTTGTACCAATTTTGGTACATAGCGATGGGTTGGTTTTTTTTCAAATTTATTGGATATTAGTCCCTTTCTCCTCAATCTGAAGCCTAATTTGCTCAAATTTGTTGGGGAAATTACTCAACTTTCCTCAATCTGAAGCCAAAATGTTCCAGATTTGCTACAAAGGTCAAAACATTCAGGAAAAACTGGCAAATTTCCTGTTTTAAAGTCTGGCCAAATTCTGTATCTTTGACTCAATCATGGTCACTTTTTCAGCAAAATTGACATGTCCCTACCAAACCAAACTTGAAGGACCCCCCACCCAAATCCAATTGTGTAAAAATCTGGTGATGCATAAGTTAGTGGTTATGGCAACATGTGGATTCATGATCGGAGGTAACAGGTTTAAATAAATGGGGGCCTATGTGGCCACTCCTTGGACAAGTACTTTACCTCCCTTGCCTCTCTACACGCAAACTATTCATAATTACAGTAGATTTTCTTTTGACCATGTTACCACCATCTGATTTGTAATGTCTTATATACCACATGATCTTGATAAGAAAATATATAACAAGGTTATTCCATCTCGAGCCAATCATGCAAAATTGGAAACAATCTAACCACAACCTTAAAAGGACATTTTGTGATAATAATCAGTTTTGACCTCAGACTTTCCTAAAAAAGTTTAGACTTTTTAAGATAGACTGACACTTCAGATGATGAAAAATAAGTATTGTGTGCTTAGGAAAGGTCTTGCAACCCTTATTTTAATTCTAAATTTTGTATAAATGGGACGAAATGACAAACAAGTGGTCACCGGCACTGTGAAACAACAATCAGCAAGTCTAACTACACAGGATGGAACTTTTTCCTTTAACAACATCCTCTCAAAGTTGAAAAAAACACAAACTATAAGTTCGCCGTTCTACGGCCCTTCCGCACGTCGATATATTCAAAGAATTAAGAGACCTTGGGCCGCCCCATGACCTTTGACCTGGCACGTGACCTTTTGGATCCATCAACATATGAGGATCGCATGTGCCCCATGACAAAGTTGGTTTCTCAATTTGAAGTTTTCAATTTAGATCAATTTACATTTTTGCCACTTGACCTCACATGACCTTTGACCTTTCCATCAAACATGACCTTTGACCTCGTCCAACAATGAGGGATCCCATTGATGCACCTATGACAGAAGTGTGGTTCCAATGAAGTTAAACTTTTCATTGAGGTCATTTTAAAAAAAAACTTAACAATTTTTGACTCCAGACACTCCATACAACAACACAACACACATACATACACACGCACAACACGGATTGCTAAGTGTGTTCCTGGCCAGCTGATAGCTAGGCGGTCCCACAAAAAACCGGATGAGAAAATTCCTCATGGATGGGACCAGAAAGGCCCAACCATGAGTTATTTTCTCACCTGTTTACAACAGCAAACCTTCAGAGGATGTTGAAAGGAAAAATAGGTCCACTCATGCTAGACTACACCTGTTTAAACCTAGTTTAAAAGTTAAGACTCCTTTGAAAAAACCAGCCCAAATGTTTATGGTTAGAGGTAAAGCCATACTTTACCAAGGGACTCCCTGTAATTGCTATGTCGCTTGGAATTCCTGTATGGTATGTGGGCTTGCTTGGTGGCGCCGTTGGCGTTGATCAACATCCCCGAGTGATGAGAGGGACCTGTTGAGGTTCTAGAGCCCTTTTAGCCTCGTTGTTTCCGATGAGACCTGACTTTCTGACCCGTTCTGATACCGTGCAAGATCCCACAAGGTTCAGCTGCCTAGAATGAAATGAGAAATAACACAAACTTGTATATTGAAAAGGTACATACCTTACTGCATTTTATTAATATGAGATGTGCATATTGAGTAACATCCGAAATCACCTTGAGCTTTCTAAAAAAATTGTTCATTTTGCCCATGTTGATTAATTCCACATCATTATTTGATGTGGCTTTGTACAAAACCCAGTTTTTTAAGCCTAATGACCAAAAATAGTCAAGCCCCATTTACAAAAGAAAAACATGTTTCCCCCTTTTATTTTCAGTACACTATAAAGCAAGAACTCCATTTTTATATTAAATCATCTTTATTCAGTCAATCTATATTAAAAATAAGAAAGTGTAACATCTGAACCAAGACAACTGGGGCCTATACTGACACCAGACAGGGTAGTAATACAGTACAAGTAAAAAATTTAGAATAAATATCCACGTAAAAATTTATACTTTTTTTTTTAAAAAGAAAAGCCAAACAGCCGGGGAACCAAACACGACAGGCATGTTGCCAATAGGCCTAAATAGGGCAGTAACGTTCCATTCAACGCTTGTGTCTTGCTTGGAAAATTGAAAAAGAAGAAGCCAAAGTTTTTTTTTGAGATAACTGTTTTTGAGCCCAGCCATGTAATTTAACGTTTGGACGGAGGAGACCTCTTAGATGCGTCCTTATTAGCTTTTGTGATAAGACCCCTTGATCCTATTAATAGTGCCTATTTTAAAGGCACCATCAGGACTCCACCTGACAGATTCAAGTATATTTGAAATTGGCAGGAATAGCTTAGAGTGAAGGATAGTAAGCATACATCGTGTTGTTTCCCTATAAATGCCCCTGCTCTAATAAGCGCCCCTACGATTTTTGGATAAACAATTCAAGAACTTGAGTTAAGCTTACCTAATCACATAAGTAATGGCCGGGACTGTCATAATCCGTACCATAATCGCGTTGTGCACCATTGTAATAGTTTATATTAGTTTAAGAGTAAAAACGCGCTCTAATGTCTATTGAGGTTATTGATTTGGATCGGAGGTATTGTTTTGGTCCGAGGAATTTTCCCCGTCCACAGCCCCCCGAGGGAAAATTTCCCGAGAACCAAACAATACCGACGATCCAAAATCCAATAACCTCAAAACATTAGAGTCGATGTTTTAACCTCATTCCATACTGTCCACTTGCTAAAAAAATCTGTGGTTCTTGGGTTTCCCGTAACAGAAATTTTCCCCTACAATACATCGTTCTTTATTCAATGCATTTCTCAACACCCCCTAATTTAAAAATGAACGAGTCCTATGAGGGCATTTAAAAGTAAGGGTTTCCCACTACGTCATAAGGTTGACAACAAGCTTTTGACCAATTTAGACTGCGGCTATAATACATTTACACACCAATTATGCAAATCTTAACAGCTTACATTAATTCATGTTATGGGGCCACCACCAAGGATAACGTTATTTCCTTATTTGTGAGTTTTCCCCGGGGTTTTTAAGAAGGAATTCACATAAGGGGGACGTTTTACCCATGGTCAAATTTCATTTTTAATACTTTGTGTGAAGTTTGCTATCATATGCCATTGAGAATGTACATCTGTTCTTGGAAACAGCAATGTTTGAAGTTCAGATAAGTTTGGCCAAGTGACAAGTGGGGGGTGGCCGTGATCATATGTGATAGCCCTCTTACATGGCTAGGGCTTAGCCTTAGGCTTTTAATAGCATGTTTAGCCATGGCGTGGCATCTCCGAAAATTCATTTAGCTTGTTTGTACATTACAAGTCTTAAACCCCGTGATTTACGTGTTCCGCCTTGATTATTTAGTAGTCTGGATACCAGCCTGACTGTGGATAGCAGTAGTTTACATGCTGACATGACATGGGATGTGGATAGGTCTAGGCTAGGGCGAGGCTATATGGTCATGATGCCTGGTTCATAAACGTTGTTGGTTCATCTTGACATTGTTTGACTGCAGTGACCCATGGTCATGCACAGTCTTATAACCAGGTAGTTTTACAATATCAAATCAACAGGAAAAATCATGAATGACCGAATGTAGCCTTTGGTGGGAAGATCGAAGACAATTGGCACGTTTAGTTTTCTGTCACAGTCAAATTCCAATAAATTTCGATGAAATCAGCCTCGAAGCCAAAACTAGGTTCATAGACATAAAATATTCATATTCAACCCCTTGAACAAATTTAGTCTATGAACTGAAACTAATAATATTTGCCATTGTGCATGTAGGGTAAATTTATGTTTTGGGAAACATAGTTCAATTAACACAACTTTTTCAGGAATACCTACCCCCAAATTCACTTTCACTTTAGCTTGCTCCATCAAAATTGCAATATGTATGCTTGAGTCTTGAAACCTTGGTTGTTGGAAAAGTAGAGGATGGAGGGCCAGCGGTTTCTTATTTTTTTACGAGCAAGAACCACATAAAATATGAACCGTTTTCCAACATTCAATTCCATCAACCGACCATTTTATATTTCCCCACCACCAACTTCCATCAGTCAGCCGCATCAGAAAAAATGGTGATACGTTTTATTTTAAGGTTTACAGGATAAGCCCTAGTAGGTCCGCCTGAAATCACAATTTACTATATGACGCCTATATGACTGTGGTTGACAATTAGGCCCATCGTCCGTCAACATTTCAATGATTGAAAACATTTTAAAACACAATTCCCAAAAAGTGAGGCGGAGGGTACGAGACGCTTTTTTAATGGCGGCCTTCATGGGGGGTTTGGTGTTTCAAAGACACTGTTGAGTGGAGATCTTAAAAACACAAATTCGGAACATTTAAAAAAAAAATTAACCTGAAAAATTAAACGCAGAGAAGTCCCTCTTCTCTGATTTAGTGATTACCACAGACTAGTCCTGGTGTAATATTCAACTTAGCTATCTAGTACTTTGGCATGAACCATGTATGTCCATGACTATGTCATTATAGATAGAGCCAAGAGCCCGCGCCTCTGTGGTTTTACTTTACTCACTGAGTGTTCTTCACTTCTTGTTGCATTGAAAGAACAACAAAAAGAATCATAAACTTGACAAAAAACACTCCATTTCGGCTGTCCGATTCTTCTTTTCTCATTGTTCAGTAATACTTAACAATGACTTTCCATGTTACGGTTTGTTTATATGATCAAGAGGTCATCCCTGCCAGGGGGAGTCCCCAGGTCAGCTGTATGCATAAATATACATCCGGAAAAGTACCGCCGTCGACCGTTGACATGGTTGAGGTATGTGTTGTGGGAGAATACGGTTTGTGTGTTTTGCGTTGTCATGGGGGATGGGGGACTCTCATTTTACACTTTAAAACATAATGGCGCATACTGCCCACGCACTTGTATCCATGGTCAAGTTCCATGGTGGTCTCTCAAGTTTTGAGTCTGATATCGTCCTCGTGCGGTGATCCTCGCTATACATGATGCAAAATGCAAAATCGCCGTTTCTTCCAGCAAGAGTCCCTCGTTGTTTCTTCTTTCCCATTGCTGTGCCGTAGCGGGGGAAGTACAATGGCAGACCCAGGTGCAGGTAAGCCGGGCTATATCTCCGCTAGCATTTGCACCGATGCAGATCATCTCTTGGAGAGCTATTAGTAGAATTTTACACGACGTCGTGATTGGTTGTCAGTTACTATACTATGTTGTTAGTTTACAGAGTGTCCGAGTCATTCTGTGATTTCATGCATTCAAGGCTCTCTGCGCTGCCCTTCTGAATTTCAATCCCGCTAGCTGGGCCAGGTCAGTCAGGGAAAGTTTGATCCATGTTCAGGGCCAACATTATTACCAATGTGATCTGTAGTCTGGATACGTAACAAAAGTGAGTCATTGTTGCGGTAGGACATCACAATTCGAGGTCATTGTGAGATACAATGACCTGCGTCTTGTATGCGGTAATTTATGTGCAACGTAAGATTTGATTGGTACGCACTTATACATAAGTTATGAAATATGGATCTTTAACCTCGGTTACGGTGCGAAACCAGCACCGCTGCTCGGTGGTTGGTATAATTGGTCCTCAGCGGGAAAATAAGCATGTGTAAGGTCAGGCAGGGGTGATTTTGCAACTTTCCATTTTTGCATGGAATAAAACGCCCTCCCTTTGAAAATGCACGCCCCGGGGAGTTTATTAGAAACAATACGGTAATTCTCGAAGTTATTTTTTTCATTGAAACATGACAGAAAGAAATAGCAGTGTTAAATATATGAATTCTTATTCAATTATGTGTTGTAATAAGTGTCGTATGGACAGTAATCACAAAATATATCCTATTTTGCCTTTATCAGATTGCTTTTGGACTTATCAGCTTGTACAGGATGTTAGGATACCTGTCTTGTTACAAAACAGGAAAATGCAAATAAATGAATTTGGTTTTTTTAAAGCAAGTAACTGCTAGTGCTTTAAACACATAAATCGAGTTGTAATTTTACGGTTGTGATGTGTGCTTAATTTATTATATGGATATATTATTATGTTTTTTCAAGTGAAAATTTAATAGAAAAGAAAGAAAACAGCAGGCTAGAAGATACCAATCAGATACGTGTTATAGTAAAGTCCGTAAAGACAGTGATGACTAAAATAAGCGATTTTGTCATTATAGGTGTGGTTGCTTTTCGTCCTTTAACTTGTAGGTATATGTTAGGATACCTGAATTGTTACAAACATGGCACAAATCTGATTTTGATGATTTTTGTTGATTTTCTGGTTGAGCAATCACTGATAGTACATTACACATTGAAAAGGTAAAATATAAAACATTATCTCAATGGAACACAACTTTCAAAGCCTTGCCCAGTCCTCACATATCAATATAACTTTAGAATCCTTAGAACCCATGAAAGAGTCCTTTGATATACATAGTTTGTCATATAGCAACATAAATTTGAAGCATTGAAGCTTATCAAATGCCTTTTGTATTTGCCCACTTGTCTAATTTTTGTGCACCCAAAAAGTGGGCTACATTTTCTTTGATTTCACAGAATTAAGTACTTTAAGTAATACATATATAGTCAAAACATCATGGTACAAGAGTTCTGTCGGAGGTTTGATGGATGAGTTGTGATTAAATTACAACAAAATTACATCGTCCTCGGACCGCTTGTGTCGCCTGCCGTCACAGTTTGTGAATGATAGGCTTCACATGACCTTTGACCTTGATGTGACATTTGACCTCATAAACGAGTGCATCAATGATGCAGTAACCCATCAATTGGGATGGTTAGGGAATGCATAGTTGTATTAAGTTTGGAGTCATCCCTTGAGTTTTGTGGTTCCTTTGACCTTGAATGACCCCTAATGACTTTGTTGTGCCTTTTAAAATTTTCGGCATTAACAATCGACCCCATCCTCCAAGTTTCATGTCCATACATCAAAGTTTACCCCATTTGACCTCCTTTGACCTTGAATAACCCCTGATGACCTTGTTGTGACCTTTAACATTTTTTTTTTTTTTTTTTTTTTTATCAATATAACTTTAGAATCCTTAGAACCCAAGAAGAAAGAGTCTCTGCTTAACATAGTTGTCATATAAGCAACAATAATTTGAAGACTTAGAAAGTACCAAATGCCATTTTGTATTTGCACTTGTATAATTTTTGATGCACCCAAAAACGTGGCGACATTTTCTTTGGGATTTCACAGACATGATTAAGTACTGTAAGAGTAATAATATGTCAAGTGTGGTCCATGATTGAGCGTCATCCCGCAATCCAAAGGTCGTGGGTTAGAGTCCCACTGAGGCCAATGTTTTTCACCCTTGAGTAAGGCACTTTTACCTTAAAGTACGCCTCTCCACCCAGGTGTCTAAATGGGTAACAGCATTATTCAATGCTCGGAAGGTAAAGTAAACAGCTCGCTGTGCCGCCTGGGAGGAGGAGTGGCGAACGCCCCACAACAACATTATACGGAGGAGTCTGGCCCAATGTAAGAGAGATGGGCACCCCACGCACGAGCTTGCTCTGCACGAGACTTTACTTTATATCAAAACATCATGGTAAAGTGTTCTGTCAGAGGTTTGATGGATGAGTTGTGATTTTAAAATTACAACAAAAAACATCGTCCTCGGACCCCTTGTGTCGCCTGCCGTACAGTTTGTGAATGATAGGCTCACGGGACCTTATGACCTTGATATGGACCTTTGACCTTGATATGTGACCTTTGACCTCATAAACAAATGAGGTTTCCATGTAAACTCCATAAACCAAGTTTGGCTTTTCAAATGAGGTCAATTTTACATTTTCAGCCCATCTTACAACTTGACCTCACATGACCTTTGTATGTGACCTTTGACCTCATCAACAAATGGGGGATACCATGTTGCACCTGTGACCCAAGTTTGGTTTAAATCCATCAAAGTATGTGGATATTACAGGCAAATGTTAAACCTTTTTCACGACAGACAACAACAGACATCAACAACAACAGACAACTACAGTGGACAAAGTGATCCCTATGTGTCTTCCTGCCTTAAGGCAGGTGACACAAAGGTGACACAAAATCAGCAGCATGCCCTCAAAGGAGGATTCCAACAAAGAAAAATATTCAAACATACTGAAATCCACAATTTTTGTTATACACATCCTATGGTGCTGTTATACTACACATGTTTACTATATCAAAACAAAAAATCTGATTCTTCTTAAACTTTGGAATTGAGCATTTTAGGTGAATATCTTTGGTTCTAGTTGACTATTTTTAATTAATAGACAACAAAATAGCGACAGCAGTCCTATGTAGGTTGTCCAACCTAAAAAATTATATTTCAAAATTTCTGAGTCGGCCTTTAAATTATTTTTAAGGGGGGGGGGAACTCAACTGCACCTTAAAGGCATAAAACATGGGTACTCACCAATAGTCCTAGCTTTAGTATCTCGGTTTGTACCGACAATTTTGACACACAGCAAGGCATGTGAGCGTGAGCTATGCTCATTCATGTTAGTGCAGGCTGTAGCTCGGTTGGATTTACCCATTAGGAATACCTGTGAAAATTAATTAGAGAGTGAGATATGAGCAGAGTAAAACATGTTTAAAGTGACAGGAGGAGATTTTTTGAGGATACAAATTTCTCTCAATTTTCACTGTATCGGTTGTAAACCACCTAACGAGAACGTTTCGAAGATTTATTGAACAAACAAGTACAAAAGAAAACTGCAAACCTTGTTTTGAACTTGCCTGCTACTGGAATCGTCCACTAAAACCATGCTTTGACTTTTTGTCGTGCACGGCAGAAACTCCTAATCATCAGCCTTATACATAAAGACGGCGTATTCGGCTATTCACTGCAGTGGTGATCCAATCATTTGGTAAGCATTTCCAAATAGGCAGAACCGGGGTTCGACACAAAAATTGGGGGCGCTTCTTTCTTTTCTGGAAATCTCATGTCTCGTCTCTTAACTTTTTAAAGAGGCCCTGCCGAATAACAAGCAACAGCAATTCATTGCTTTCCTTTTCCCCAACAATGCATGGTATTTTGGGAATTATGTTTCCCCAAATGCGATACTGTGGATTTGAGGTTTATAGTCGATTTTTTATTTGTTATATTGTTGAGGGAATTTTTCTGCCTCTGAAACACTCTAAAATTTTAAATAAAAATAGATGTTTCTTTTGTTCAAAAGTCAAGTGGGTTTGCAGGACGTATTTCATAAACAAACCGCGGACGATGTGAGACAAAGAATTTTTTGTTTGGCCTTAGTAACAGAATCGCATCTTCTTCCATGTCCTCTTATTACTCTCGTTCACATCATCCCTGAAGTGACTCTGCAATCTCGTTGAGACACTGGCACGTGGTCACCACTCTTCCGCATTCTCTTTGACCTCAAGCTTTGTAGATGGATCATCACTTAGTAGATCCCTGGAGAGAAATCATAAATGTTCTGCTGAAACAATCTGGAAGACTTATATTCTCAAATGGGAGTCTAACTTTAGACCTGGGTTTAACCAGGATTAGTCCTACAGGAGTGGACCTTTTGTCCTTTCAAACATACTCTGAAGGTTGCTACCGGGTTGAGAAATTCCTCTGGATAGGCCGTTCCGGGATTGTGCTATATCACGTGTTATTAGATTATTCTATATTTTGCTTACCATAAGTAACATACGTACCATGTTTTTGGCATTTTACACAGTACAGTCCTTTCCGACTATGTCAGGACCCCCCAAGGTGGTACCTCCTTTTTCGCTAGAATGACTGCAAAGGATGACTTACATTACATAAAAGCCATAAATCCTATTCATTGCTGTTTGTGCGACAGGGAATCATCCGTTATATTAGGGTGTGGGTGGTACCACCCCCCCTTGTTTGGATCGAGGGTTAAATCAGGTTTGAAGACAGGTAAAATGTACAGATAAGAGATTGCCCCAATGGAATTGTCACCCTTATGTGGTTTCATTATAGATTTCCATAACAGCCACCGAGATGACGAAATTCCAATCTGCTGATCGCTGCTTTGTCTCTTCAAACAGCAGCTGCAATGCTCTTTTATTGATACCAGGATTCTGGCCGGACCCTGAATCAACAATAAACAAAATTCAAAAGAAAATGTCACTAGTGTGTTTGATAATTTGAAGCCTTCAGTAAACCTTATTCCCCTACACCCTCCCACCCACCCCACCCCATATGCTCACACCACCGGTGAGTGCCGGCATCGGGGGAAATGGGGAAATATGCTCCTCCATTTTGTTCTTTCTGCGCAGCCCCCCCCCCTTTATCGAATAATACAATTTTTGGGCAAAAATCAGCAATTTTTTGAGCTCAAATCCCCATTTTGGGCAAAAATTAAAAAACCCCAAATTTGGGCAAAAATCAGCAATTTTGGACAAAATTGGTTAAAAATCTCAAATTTTATTTTTTTTTACACTTACCCACCCCAAATTTCACTTTGCTCCCAAAATTCCACTTTGCCAAGTTTCAAGTAATGGGGGCATATCCCAAGATTGTACTGCAATATTTTATCAATTTCTAGGGGTAATTGGGGAGACAATACATTTGACTAGGCGAATTTCTCCCATGGTGGCCACTAACCGCATGCAAACACAACACATACTTGTTTATATGTCAATTGGAGATTTGAGAACAGAGAGAGAGCAATGTTGATAGCGATATGTGGTTGTGAAGTAAGAAGAAGATTAAGGACTTGATGCAGATGTTGGGTTTGGAAGAAGCATGTACGTGGACCGGTTGGCGAAGGCGCATGGGAGCATTGGTATGGGCACGTGCTGAGGAGGGATGATGGGCCTGTTTAGAAGAGCTTTTGGAGTTCGCGTTGGACAGTCGAGGAGGAGGAGATGCCAAAGAAAACATGAAGAACCAGTGCAGGAAGGAGGTAGGAGGGTTGGGTTGGAGGATGGAGGATGCATTGAATCGGTGTAAAGTGGAGGGGGGCAAGGGCAATTGCTGCGAGCCTGTGAAGCAATCTGTAACCCCCGTTCTAGGGACAATACCAGATATAAAAAACGTTGGATTTACTCCTACTGCTGCTGCTATGATGACACATGTACAAGCAGTAAGCTTTTTTCAAACATAACCAATGAACTTCTTTTGAAAACATTTAATTTTTCCCAACCATTAGGCGATAACCACTTTTCAAGTGTGGACTGGAATCCCTGGTTGATCTGCTGCTTCATTTCTTGCTTAGTAGTTGGTAGAATTAACATTTAAGTTAAGATTCTCACCAATCAGGGACGTCCCCATTTGTCAGCTGTGACCACTCATAATGGTTTCCCAATTCTTGTGTCTGCATGCACCATCATGTATGTAGATTCAATTTCATTAATATTCCTACCTCCATTGTGAATGTCTTTCCTGACCCTGTCTGTCCGTAAGCAAATATACACACATTATAACCGTCCACACTGGAGATGATGATTGGCTCCACTTCCTTGAAAACCGGAAATCCAAATCCAGAAAGATAAGTGCACATACACATACACAAAGTGAAAAAAAATCTTTAATGTTGGATTATTGGCTCTGGTGTCCTTGATAAGATTTTTTTCTAATTAGTCCGCTTAAAGGGCATATTTCGTGATTCTAGCACCTTCTGTTTATGAATTCTTCACTAGTAGTCATGGGGAAATTTAATGGATGTTTTGGTTTAGTTTTTTTTTCATATACAATTTTGGACACAATGTTATCCAATACAGAATTTCATGGCGAATTGAAATCAAGGGTGTCATTTTTTAAAATGTTTTCTGGGGGGTTTTATCAGGGGGACAATTGTAACAAGGGGTAAACAATAAAAGGTTTAAATTGTTTTAAAATTTATACCAGTCTGTTCGCTGCTCATAAGGTTTTCTAAAAAGGGATGTTGTCTATATTAACGACCTATTGTTTTAGTACAATAGGCTCAGAAATTTCAAGGTCATCATTATTTATAGAATGGTCCGTTTTGTTGAAACTGGTTTTAAATCGTTCCTTGGGTCATACTAAATAAAGAATGTATAAGATTCTGTTTTTCATCACCTTTCCCAAAGTGAGACTTGAGAGGTATGACTGGTGGTCTCCCATAGACCCCCCTGGGACCATGGCCATAATTGCCCTCTTAATTATTATCAAAACGTCATAGACAGCAACGGCGACCTTTATATTGTTGGCTTCTGTACAGTAAGACGAACAATTTGGCACGTTTTTTAGAACAAACCGAGGTATCTGACATTTTCCCCCCAGTGTGACATTGAACCCCCGTTTTTAACCTTACCTTGTAACTCTTGTACTATAACCTCAGTAGGGCAAACTATACCTTTTCTGTAATCCTGAAAGGTACTGAACATGATGGTATACTTTAAAAAAACACATTTTTGTTTGCCCCTTTTTTTATATTTGCCCCGATACACATTTAACCCTTTCCCCCCCTAGAATTCATCCACGAACACATTTTTAAAAAATGCACCCATGATTTTTGGAATCCCAACAATTTTGATTAAGAAAAACCTTGGTTGCCAGATTGTATATGAACTTTTTTCACAAAAATACAGTTCCACCTGTACTAAGATATCCTTGGGAAAGCTAATCGACAAATTTAAGTTGGTTCCCCAATCTTGGCAGTTTTTGTGTTATTAGCAATTGCTTGTTTCCCTCTCCCATAGCCTACTATCTGTAACTTCTGTCCTGTTTTAACGGGACAGACAAAACAAAATTGGCAATATTTCTTACAGATCGACCATATTTGCACATAAGTTAGGTTACTTTGATTGCTAACGTTAAGGTTCAGGCGAAATAAAACAAAAATCCTCACTTTTTTAGGTAAGTCTGGGAGCATAAGGTTGTGGCTCACAAAAATGCCACTTGAAACACTACAATTTATAATAACAAATGTATTTTTGATTTCTTCACAACTGCCGAATTTAAAAGAAAGAAAGGGGGCAGCTTCAAAACTCAAACACTAATTACTCATGGTTCCAACCAGTTCTTTCCCACTAGAACCCCCTTCAATTTTCTATACAATTAAATAGGGTTCAAGCACCACAAACTGCTGGTCGACCATGTACGCATGTGGGGAAAACATTGGCCTAGCGGTTAGGGCGCTTGCCTGTGGGTCCAAATTACAAAAAAATCCCAGGTTTCGAATCCCGG
>JAMKCH010004717.1:0-34498 GCA_023653785.1 Ophioderma brevispina | reverse complement strand
GGATGTTTTAACCAATCCCATAATACATTGCAATGTGCCTATATTGTACTGTACAAAACACATGTCAGTTAGGGCTAAGCAGTGTTCAAGTAGTTCAAGAACCCCAACATTTCATGATCATGCTAAAATTTCCTAAGTATGCTTTGTGGTTCAAAATGACAGTAAAAGTCAGGTTTATGTGTTAAGAGTAGGATTTTTTGTAGATCGCATGACCCTTATTGAGGTGAAATTTCCCAAAATTGGTGTATTGTGGGATGGACGCAATACACCCTCTTTCTGTACCCTTTCACCCACTTATGATTCCAGCAAGTAATGTTAGATAGAATTAAGCTGAACATATTATGTGAGCTAGACCTCCCTGAGGACAAACTTCAATAGCGGACAATATTCTGATGTAAAAAAGGGTTTAAAAGTGTTGTCGACATGACATCATGTATCACCAAAAAAAATAATAAATTCTATAATATAGTGCATGGTACAATTTTTATAAGCAATCTTATACTCTGTAAACAGTCTTTGAATAGTCTGGTAGAAAAGCTCATTTTGGTGTTTTGGCATCTTAAAATATAATCAGAGATGTTGTTGCAAACAGGTGTGTGATTGTGCGAGGCATTTGCATCCAGCTTATGGTTAGCCCTTGTTATCCTCATCCTCATCTCCTGGGAGGAAGGGAAGGGATAAAGGGATAGAAGGAAAAGAAGATTGGACATCTTGGGTGGGATTCGAACCAGGGGCCTCTGGCGCCCCAGTCCCATGACCAGGGATGGCAAGCCACGGGCGTGTCGCTGGCCCGGCCAGTGATGTTTTGGCCATATGCGTGTTTGTACGACGGCGTCATCACATCTTTTTGGACTTGGTGCATTTTCTAGCCTCAACTCAGTCAGTTTTAGTGAGTTTTGGGCGTTTTATGCTTTCCTAGGATCTCGGTCAGTGCAGTGCACATTCATAAAACAAAATTCAAAAAGCAAGCTTTACAGTGGGGTTACCTCTCCATTGGTTTTGGAATGAGAAAATATTGCTTGACAACATAATTATCACACGTTTAGATTTTTCTGTCAAGGATTCGTGATTACATGTTTAAACCACTGGCCACATTAAAATTTAAGATTTCTCGGCCACCAATGGCGACATCAAAATTTAGGATTTTTTGGCCACAGTGGCCTGACATTTTAGTTTGGTGGGAAATGAGGGGGCAAAATGTTGAAATTAGGGATGATGTTGACTTCTATTTCTTCATTGTTTTCTTTATTTTCAACATCTCATTTTGGGGGCATCAGGGGATTCTGGGCAGGGGCCTGCTTATGCTGGTTATGCCACACAGGGGAAAGGAAGGAAAACATATGTAGAGGAAAGGTGTAATGTAGGAAAAGACAATGAATATAAGAAAAACAATTGTTATTCAAAACAGAAGTTCTTTTGCTCTTTTTGTCCCAGGAAGTGTAACCTCTGCTACTTGACTTATTTTCTAAATCTGCACCATTGATACATGCCACAATAATTTATAATTCTACACATTGCCATTCTGCTTGCCAGTAGAGCTTATAGGTCCTGTTAACCCTAACACTGTTCTTGTTTCTTGCCTATCTTCCGGAAGGAAGGGAAAGGTAAAGGGATAGAAGCTAAAGAAGATTGGACATCCCGGGTGGGATTCGAACCAGGGACCTCCGGTGCTCCAGTCCCATGACCAGGGATGGCGAGCCACGAGGGTGTTGCTGGCCAGGACAGTAATTTTGTGCCCATATGTGTGTTTATATGATGACGTCATCGCATCTTTTTGGACATGGGCATGTTAGGTAGCTTTAGGTGATGAAGATAGTAATTGCCAGCCATAAGCTTGATCAAAATGCCTCGCACACAACCACACACCTGTTTTTTCTTGTAACAATTTTTTTAATTGTAACAACATTGAAAGATCACAGCCTTTCACCCAACTTTCCATATTTTTGTCCACAATCATATTTTAGAAATGACCAAAACAAACAGATAAAACAATAAAATTCTCTGCTGATCTTCTTATTGGTTTTGTCTACCTTCATTTCTAAAGTGAAATTGAGTAATATTTTAGGTTTACAACCTTTCTGTGAATTCTTTGCAATAATGACATAGTTTTTTGTGGTAGTAATCTTCTTATCAAGGTCATTTGCGGTAAAAAAAATTGTGAATTTTTGTGACTTCCCATGACATGAGTGCTACCTGGTCATACAAACTTCACTCAAGCAGAAACAAGAATGCGCCTGACAGTCTGCAGTGTTTTATCAAATTGTTTTGTATTCTCACACTTTTCATTGAAAAAATACGCAGAAATATTTGTTTTGTGATGTGTATATATGCTTATGGTTGTCCGTCATTCAAAGTATGGTTTTCTTTTTCAACATAATGTGAAGTTATCGGTGAAGAAGAGTAATAAGAAAACATTGTAAACTTAAGACAAAATATGTAGTTTCAATATCTAGAAACACCTTCTGAAAGTATAGTGTGTTTAAAGTAACACAAGAATGCCGTTGCTAGCAAAGCAAGCAGGCAGCCGGTTTAGGCTGCTTTTTGACTTTTTTACACCTGACTGATTTTTGGGGGCGTGTACTGTTTAAAGGCCCGATCAATTGTGCATGCATAGCGATCTGTTCACTCTCGCTCTGACCGGCCAAGCTTGCTTAGCGCTAGTTAGGCTAGAGCATCGATTGGCTAATCTGGAGTGATCACTTGGTTGACTCCAGCAATTATTTCTTGAGAACTTTTCTGGAGGACATCAAGTGAACTGTTAGAGCTACGTTTTTGTTTCTTCTAAACTGCCTATTTGGGCAGTTTAGAGTGTTTTGAGAGGAAGAGGAGAGATTTTTGTAACAATTGCCGGTTTTGAATACACTGAAAAGTGTCATAAGCATCAAGAATGTCAAAGAGTTATAATTCCAACTACAAAGGGAGTCGAATGCAGAAGAGGATTTTGAGGACCACTACAGGTTCGTCTTCACGCACTGGAAGCGCAGGCTATTCTAATGGATCCGTGTCGTCTGGGACAAGATCTCTGCCCAGGACTAGGGTAAGCTTTGCACCATTTTGTTAGGTGTGATATGCGAGGGTTTCGCTTTCATTTCCTTCTTTCCCCATGCTGCTAATGATATCATGTAGAATGTTAAATCATAGGTCTATTCACCTAAATGGTGTTGTGATAAATGTGTTTCTACAGTTAAGCTGTGGGAGTTAGCCATTATTGTCTTGGATTTGGGGTTATTTGACAATTTAGGCTTTGAAATTAATGCAAAATGGTGTGAGGTTGTTACGACAGGTAGCTAGGTGCCACACGCACCTCAATTATTGATGGATAAACAATTCCCATGATGTTTCTTATTTCTTTGTACTTTTTACCATGTATTGGGCCCCTCTTTTTTGGGGGAGGGGGATTCCCCATTATCTGTGTTGATATACCAACAATTTAAGCACTTGGTGTAATATCAAAAGGCTGTCAATTAGTCTCCGATTGGAAGGTGAAAGGTCAGGGGGTGTGTGATACGATACAAAATCTCTGAATGGTCAGAACTTTGTGTGTGACCTTTCGAGGATTACAGTGAGCTTGGTAATCAATTACCACCAAACTCAATACCGAAATCATGCTATAAGTGTATTCAGTCCATATGCAACTTAAGAACCTGGTTGTATGGTTGACCAAATATTTTAACAAATGGTATTTTGGACTATTGATATTCCAATAGCTCTAATGCAAAAAAAAAATCACTAAGTGTTCCAGCAATTTGATATACAAGTAACAATTGCTAGGGTAAACTGTTTATAAATATCGTCTAGTAAAAAGGCTTGAGGTCTTTTCTTAAGAGGGTGCTAAGGAATTGAGTCTGGTGGTCATCTGAGATATACAAGGATTGCTCTGGATTGTATTCAATGTCAATGGACATGTTGAATATACCAAAAAACAAGTTAAAGCAGGCCCGTAACCAGGATTTTTTAGCAGAGGGGCAATTTTTTTTCAAAAGAGGACATTTCCCCAAAATTGCAAAGGGGGCGGGGGATTTGGTAAAAGTAGACTTTTTTACCAAAATGTTTTGACAAAAACATAAAAAACTCTTATTGGTCTTTTCAGCTCTTTTTGGGGTGTGGGGGCTTTTTAATTTTTTAAGGGGGGGGGGAATCTGCTTCACCACCCCTCCCCTGATTATGGGCCTGAGTGGAACTGTGGGGGGGGGGGTGGAGAGGGGTAAGGAATCACACACAAGTGTTTCTTTTGAACCGGGTTAGATCAAAATATGGAGGGTAATTATTACAAACTAGAACAATCTCCCTTCCAATTTTGGAAAAAAAATATTTAGTTCTGTTTGTTTGAGGGTAGTCAGTTTTAATGGAACCCAGTGATTCAACTTTGGTAATGACCCCATTTTTCTCAATCATTTTTTTTTGTATGTGAATGGGTCCTGTTTCTTAAAATGTTCTCATTTTTTTTAGAAAGAGCATTCCATTTTTTACCAATATTTTTTAAATTTGCCAAAAATTTCAGGAAATTTGGTAAAAATGTTGAAAATGTGGTACAATTTGGCCAAAAAGGTACATCAGTGGGTCATTTTTGTCTTCAAAACTTGGTATAGTCATTGGTCCTTTTTTCAGATTCTCAGAGGCACATCTTACCCAAAGCAAACTTTAAGTGCCCTCCCCAGACCCCCCCCCCCTTCCCGGACTTGGACTTAGCTTTTAGTAGGCAGTGGTAGGGATAGGTGTATATTCACATGAAATCCCACATACATAAACTCATGGAAAGGTGAAAATCTTTAGTTTATACTTGTTGTCTGTGGTTCCTATGTCTACACTTAAGCCATGGTTGGTTTGTAGTGTGTGAATTGAAATAGGTCGTGAATGGCCATCGCTATGCATTCTGGAATTACTTGTTCTGCTTCTGTGACTTTACAACCACCATCTGATTTGTCATTTGCTTTGATAATCTTTTAAAACCAGAGTAAACAATAAAGACTATAACTTGATTTGGGTTTCTCAAAGAAATTTCTTGGTAATCATTAACAGTTGTTGATTTAGATTTCCTATAATTAAAAAGCATTTCTTGTTTCTCCTGTATTTTCTCCGTTCTGGTGTGAACGTGTCATTGTTGGTTTGTTGCGTCACCATGGTTCGGTTGCCATGCCGAACACGCAGCGGTAGACAATACGCACACACACACTGTAATTTGACTATTCAAGAAGGCGTCATATGTCAGTAGGGGTCACTGGGAGTTAGAAAGTCACCAGACCATATGGTTTGGAATTTGTTGTTACTTCTCTGTGTTGCCTTTTAATTGATGGTAAATACACTTGATTAACAATGCACAAGTCAGCAATTACCGATAATGATGATAATACACCAATGTGAGCCAATGATTGTGCTGTTGCCTCATCCTTATTTTTTTAAACCGTTCAAAATTCAGAAATGTATAGAAAATAAATTGGAGACTGTGGTACATGGATCTTGTTTATATGTGGTATCCATGACACTTCTGCAGAAGTAGAACAATACTTTTTGGGTGTTATAATTTTTGGTGATCATATGCTACTCAAAATGTGATGGGTATATTTGTGTCCGTCAAACAATCAACATTTAGACCAATGACTAACTAATAGTGTCTGAGCATTTGTGCAAGGGATCAAGAAATCCTAAATTATGATGTTGTCATTTGGTTTAATTTTTAAGTGTTAGAGGGACTCAATTAATCAGAAAATGCAAATGTTATCAGTGGCGGTCCCAGAAGGTGAGAAGGGGCATGGGGAAGGGCGTGGGAGAATTCCCCCTAATTTTTTTCTTGCTCCCCCAGTTAGCCCCTCCCTGACCAGAAGAAAAATGACAAATTTGGGGGAAATCTGCGATTTGGGTAAAAAATCAGCGATTTTGGGCAAAAAAATGGTTTGGATGTTTCCAAAAAAAAGTTTCACTTTTGCTCCCCAAATTTCACTTTGCCCTCCGTTTGCCCCCCTCCTCAATTTTGTCCCAATATTTTGAGCCATGGGAGCAACTCTGACCTATATTTGAAGCCAGGTGCTGTTGCTGCATTGAATGAGGGCTGGCCACCATCGTCTGAGTTCTTCTGAAGAAACATTGCTCACTTGAGTAAATGGTGCTTTTGACAAATGGATGCTTAGTGAAAGAGAACACCATAATATTAGAACTCACATTTTCAATATATTCAGGGGTGGAAGCACCTTTTATGACCAAATTTAGTTTATCAAGGGTAACATTGTGCAATACTGTATTATATAATTTAATTGGTTTGAACAAGAAGCGAAGTTCCTCAAAATGAATAGTGTGTTTAACAACAAAATCTAAAACTTAACAGTACAAAAAACAACAACAGCAGCTATTATTTGTATTGGTGATAAACAATAGCAGCAGACCAGCAGTAGCAGGCAACAGCAGCAACACTGCTTTGTAGACCATTTGGGCTAATGAGTCCGGCAAACTCACACAGCATTACACAGCATTACCCTACACGGCAAAACATTTAAACACCGTATCAGGATGACCTGAACGAGAAAAGTCAGGTACTTCGCAAATATATTGTGATCATTAAAGGTCCAAGTACCTAAGCTCATCCTCCAAAAAATCTCAACAAACAAGGGACTATTCACATCGATATCACACCAAAATGCCTAAGTACAATGTGTATGTACAAATAGTCTAGTGAATTAAATTACGGCGATTTTTCGTGGAACCGGTTCTCCCCAAAGTATTAGGGTTGCAAATTCCCGGGAATTTTCAGAGCGGAAAATGGCCCTGGAAATTTTGGGAATTTACGGGGAATTATGGTGGGAAATTTTAGGAAATTTCGGTGAATATTGGGAATTTTCAAAATCTTTTGAAAGTGATACAAAAAATAAATAAGGTCATTTTGTTCAGATTAGGATAGTACTCTGAATGTTTCATAAGACACATACAAGCAAAAAACAAGCATGTTTAAAACATGAGAAAATGAATAACCACCCACACTATTTACAAAAACACAATACATGTTGGGTCATTTTTGTGTAGTCTGCAAGAATTGCAGAAGATACATATAGGGATTACCTGGTCGTATGTCCTTGTGTGTGTTATGTGTGTGTCTGTGGTCAAAATGTTAACTCTTTAATATATTTGCAAGCTGTATGAGTTCCGTAAGGGATACAGGACCGTAAACTTGGTTGGAAAGGAGAGGGGCGTTTTGGGGTGACATTGTGGTGACACTCGTGTGATACTTTGGAGCCATTCACAAACTGCGGACGGCAGACGAAATCAAGCTGTACTTGGTTTTGCCTGTTCCTGTAAACAGGACTATGAACATGAAAATTTTCGGTGGAAATTCAGTATCAAGCTAATTTCAGATTTTTGGAATCCAGATTTCCACAATTTTTTTATTTGTAAGCCCATTTGGAGTTGATTTATGGTACATCTGATCAATCACCAAAAATGCCACTGAACAGGCTGCAAATAAATAAATGGGGATTTCCCCAAATCTAAAATCAGGCAATTGGCTGAAAATATTTGCATGCCGTCTGTATAATTTTTTATTTTTTGGTACTAATTATACTTGAATTCCTGTTTCATTTGCAACTGGTTTGTAAACCATATCTGTCAAGTTATTTGCGCAAAATATCAGAGAAGTATATGATTAAAGTACTGTATATAATGCTACTTAAAAAAAAACAAGACATTAATCAGCCTTCCTCCCGATCCCAAAGAAAATAGTTTGGCATATACATAATTTTACAAGCAGACTCTAACTAGAAATGTTTACATTTTTTGATATTCTTGTTATTTTAGATGTAATATCTTTGTGAGGAATTACAGTATCATAAAAATTGAAAATTTATTTACACTTGAACAAAATGACATTCAACCTGAGACAAGTTTTGTAATAAAATGGTCAAAATAGTCTTTGCCAGATTTCAGAAACCACTACTTCCAGTGACGGTAAATTTCCAGTTGGTGCTTAAGTGTGGTTACACTCTAGGAATAAGTCTAATTGGCCTGGAGCAATGTGTCCATATTCACCACCAAACAGTAAATCACGTGAAAGGAAGGCCTAGCGAAAAGTTTTTTAAAGTTTTCTGGATAAAATGATTTAAATGTTTAAAACTTAAAAGATGCCAAAACTGAAAATTACCGAAAAATTCCCAATTTCCGGGCCCTTCAAAATTCCGGAAAAGTTTACGGGAAAGTTTCAAAAAATTCCCGGAAAAAAAATCAAAAAAAATAAAAAAATTAAAAAATATTTTTTTTGCCTTTCAGAACTCTTAGACTGGAAAGTCCTTTTTTGAATATGACTTTTGTAATCACTGAGTGGTCGGTAAAGTGTTAACTTGTCTTATAGGATATTTTTTTTATTTTTATTTGGATCTTCTCTAAAAAAAATTGCACAATATCAATGTGCTGGCGGTGTTGTTTTATGTGACTATCGATCAACAACAACATAAGTTGAAAGTTTGTGTGTGGTGCAAGTGATTCGTAAAGAACATCCCAATAAAAAATATTTTCAGTTATTGGCTTTTTATTTTTTTTTAATTAAACTACACTTTTTACTGTGTAAATTTTAAGACTTCCCAATCCCTCGCTTTATCTTTAATCACCACCCACCTTGCACTACTCTATATGCTCTGGTCAACTCTTTTGTCCAATCATTTTGAAAGGAATTATTGCCACTTTGTATTCCCTTTGAGATTAGCCAGGAGACAAGTAATTGGGGCGCCCTTAGAATAAGATGATTTGTGACTTTCAGTGAGAAGCTATGGTGAAAATACCATACAAGCTGAAATTGCCCGTGGGTTATTTGCTGTTACTAAAAAAGATACGAGAGATAATTGTGCGAATGCAATGGCATCGATCGCTATGCTAAAGAGCCACAATAGTAGTACATGAGAGAAAACACGACCATGTAAATTATGTTGGTTTGTAGCTTTTTGTGGAAACAAATTGTTTTGTTGTCAAAAACTTGACCTTTGTTAGAAGCTTCTTTAATCAATATATTGTTGAATGACCATTGATAAAATTGAATTTTGTGAAATCGGTAAGTAATTCGGCAGGTGTGTGTGGATTGGGTGTGTGTGTTTCAATTTGCAAAAGAACAAGTATTTTGCTATGAAAATTCATATCATTTGCACATAAGTGTGGACATGGTAAGTTTACCTGCCACTTCAGCGGATATATTGTTAAAGCACACAAAAGACTGCTTCATAATTCATAACAGGTGGACCGCATTAGTCCAAATTGTAATCACAGATGCTTTTGCCGATAAGGTTTCACATGAAAAAATCGGACTGTGGATCGGGTCACTCACCTTAAGAACTAGTAGAACAATTCCTTTTTGAATTTTTTTCTGTGGTCACCTTTCAATTCATAGTTTAAAGGTGCAACTGAGAAGAATTTTGAGGCACACCCAAAATTATTGTGCCCTAAATAGAATGTCATTTAGATTTAGACACTCACTAGACTAGAGTACTTACCTTGTATTTGGCTTCAAGAAATGTCTTAAAAGAGAGAAAAAACGGCAATTTTGATTTGCTATCTTTCAATGTAAAAAATAGGCTGAATTTTGTATTTGCTCTACGAAATTAGGAAATTCAAATTTTTTGACCAAAGAAACTTTCTCAGCTTAATCATTTCAGATGGAGAATGAATTTTTGAGGAAAGCTTTACATCAGGCAAAAATCAGTCTCTCGATTTTTTTAGGGACCACCCATATGTGAAATCTCTCGTTGCACCTTTAAGCATCACCCATTATTACCAAGTGTAAAAGGGGGGATAGTTTGAAGTTCCTTCTCCACACTTGATCCAAAACAAAATTGTTGCTTTGAAAACCATTTCAGACAGTCCACACAATAATTTTCTAATGTATGACAATTGGAATTTGATGGCACATAATCAATTTGATTAGCCATATATCAAGCTACATGGATATTAAAAATCAAATCAGGGGCGGATCCAGGATTTGGAAAAAAACGCCAAAAATTACAGGGGGGCTGAAGGGGCTAAACTGTCCAAAAATGTGCTGATTTGCCAAGGTTTGCCAAGAATTACCGGGAGGTTGCGCACCCCTACACCCTCCCTAGAGAATCCGCACTGCAAATGGTTGTCTAGCATTGAGTTAACCATTCTACCACACACCCTCCTCTTAAGAACCTACTTCCACTGGAACCCCCTCACAATGCGCCTTCCTCCCTTTTCCCCCCCACCGCAGCCCCCCTCCTTCTTTTACTATACTTCTCTTCTATGACATCCCCCACATCTTGTCCTTCTACCCTTTTTACCTCATCAATCCATACCCCCTTCCCTCTTCTCCGCTCGGTCCCGTTATGTTGCACCCTTTCCCCCCTGCATCTCCGCACTATCAACATCTCATGACTTTTCTCATTATTATTTCAGCTCTCTGTCTTCACCTCGCGCACCCCCCTGCCCTTTACCTCCTCCTTATCTCTTCCCGCGATCCCCCTCTATCCATTTTTTACCGTTATCCTGCCTGTGTCGGGTGTTTCTTCATTCTGGGACAAATGGGCACAGCAAACAGAAATTGTTCATCTTGATACGAAATAACGTCTGCAATTTTCATTCATTGTGATAGTTTTGTTATGACGAGGCAATGACAGGAACTCAGATGAGTTGAATACTTACATTTGTACAATAAAAGGATTATTAAAGCAAGGCACAAAATGAATCCTTACAAAATAAACTTTTAGTTGGGTATTTTTTTCAAGAAGAAATGTCAATCATAAAACCCCCTACCTGAAGGAGTATCATATAATGTGAGCTCCATTAATATAATCATACACATGTTAGACTCAAAAATGTGTTTCTTAAACTCCTTCAAACACTGTATGACTTCAATTTTAGAAGTTATATCGGAAAAGAGTTACAGGCAAAACTTTCATTTGGAGTTGGCATGTTTAGAGCAGACCTCGGTCGCAATGCTATTAATTCTATAGCAGTTAACATTTCAACTTGATTTGGTTAATTGGTGAGAGATGGCTGGATAAAAGGTGAGAAGAAAGTGCTAATCGCTATTAAAGCTCTAATAGTCTTCAAATTCCGAGGAAAGTTCAATGACCTATGGTGGTCCAAGAAAGAAATTCAGCTGCCTTGCCATGGCCAATCTCTAGGTATGTAAGCCCACAATCACCGAATGAGGTTACAGGGGTATATGCTGGAAAGGGTTGTGAACTGTGTCTTGGGAGACTGGAATAAAAAAACTTACGTGATAAGCCAAGTGTTAGGAGCCCAGATTAAATCTCTCACGGTGTACTGTTAAGAGGGCCTAGGGTATACAACTTACGTGCTTCTTGGGGGACAAGGTAGAGTTTGTAGATGGTGCCAGGTGGGGACCAGGAATGCATCCCCTTTGGCTTGCACTGAGGCAGCGGCAAAATGCCTAAGAATTTGCAAGAATGTTATTAGTGTCAAATTCAATTAGTCGTTAGGTTAACACCAACGGATTTGTAGAGTCAATTAGGTACGCACGTGCAGCTTGACTTCAAATTTGGTAGTATAGTAGAGTTACAGTAAATGGAACTTAAACAATATAAGGAATAAGGTTATTCTGAAGGGGTTTAACTTTAGTCCAGGTTAAAAAGTTTAGTTCCTATTGAGTTGACCTTTTTCCTTTAAACATACTATAAAAGTTTAAAATAGGCAGGGTGAGAAAATTCCCATGATGGGCTGAAACAGCCCATCCATGAGGGAATTTCCCACCTATTATGTCACAACTTTCAAGAGTATGTTGCAGGGCAAAAGGTCCACTCATGTAGACTAAACCGGTTTTTAAACGGGGCTCTAAAGTTAGACTCCTTTCAGAATACCAAGCCTAAGTTTAGTAGTATGGAGTAGTACAGACTTTTTCAGCTTATCAGTCTCCACATATTCCTCACTTGGTCAGGGAAGTGATGTGGGCCTTCTGCTTCAACCAAGGGTAAGACTTATATGAGCACCACTTTGCCCGTAAACATACCGCCTTGCTTAAGCCCCCTTCATGTGACATGTCGGGATGATGATGGAATTTAGTTATTACCACCACATCCATCAACATCCAGTTTATTCTGTTGATGCATGCCGATTCATAGGGGTGTGGCACAATACAAAAAGTCTTTCCAACCTGCCCCCGGGAAGGCATTGTTCTTTACTCTCTTCAAAATTTTCCAAATAAAAGCTTTTGTGAATTCTCAGTTTCTTTTAAAGGGATTACATGTACTGTATATGGGTTGATTCAAAAGTAGGCGGGCAGTTTTTATGAGTCATTGTTGGAGTTGAATTGTTATTGTAAGCCATTTGATACCTTGTTGCAAGAATCGTTCAACAAAAATTTAACTTCTAAAGGCTAGCTATGATGTTGTCCACAGGTGAAAACAAATGGTGGGGCCTGATTTTTAGGGGGGGTTTGTGAGATAAGACTTTTGTGACTCCAACCCCTGTTACGTTACCATGTGGAAGCGAAGTTGGCTCAGGTAAAACTGAATTTTGAAGGATAAACTGAGAAAAGAGAGATGAAAAAAAAGGAAAACTTTAATGCCACTTGAGATCAGTGGTGCTTTACATCAGATTTATAACAGATTCTACTTGGTCATGTTGTATTATAGCACATTTTAACACTTGAGAAAAGTCCAAATTGAATCACTATATTTTTTAATACGAACTGAGGATTAGCATAAATTAATTCGAAAAGTAGTAAGGTGTTCACCTGAAAGCGGATTCGAATTCGCCTTTCAGAACATACTTACGTTCTGTTGATGTTCTCAAGTTCCCGGTTAACAAAGAGTTCGCGCAATATTAACTGGAGCCCATGACATGGATGGGGAGGATGACGACTGCGCCAAAAATCCACGGCCAAATCACCCTCTGCCCTGGAACCGAACTAAAATTGGGTTGCTCTCGGCGGCCATGTTTAGCTTTTCTGTGAAATAGGCCAAATATGATCACACAACAGCAACACTAGAGAGAAAACGACGAAGAGTCCGAAAGTTGGAATGACCGCACTACATTCATCCTCAGTTGTTTAGAAGCACACCGTTGCTTGGTGAAAAGCCGGAAATGTGCAGCCAGGCGGGTAACTTGTTACGACCAGTAGACATGAATTGATTATGTTTCGTTTATACTGTTAAAAAAATTTGAAATTCAATGACGACTTATTCGAATTCACTCAAAAAAGTTTAGCACTTACGAAATTCGACTTTTTTGAAGTAATTTTCGATTACCGACACTGCATGTGTTTACACTCAGGAAAAAGAAATCGATTACGACTCAATCAATTCACTCAAATTTTGGCCAGTGTAAACGGGGCTATAGGACTTGACAACATGATTGACCGGAACCATGACTGATCTTACCTTAGGCGTACTTAAATTCCTAGATAAGAGGTAGCAAACATGAAACTGTACTATCGCTCAAACGGCTTATACCAGAAATGTTATTTCATGCGAGGAGGAAAAGTCTGGGACTTCACCATTGAGCACCAAGAGTTTACACAAACTTGAAAGATTGTCTTTTATTGGTGTGAAGTACCCAATACCATCTGTGTTAGGTGATCTAGAAATCTCCTTGAGGTTAAACTATGTAATGTTATGTATTGAAGTCTGTGAATATAAAGAAGCAAAATTACACCTTGAACAGAAGCAAATCTTTGTTTGTAGTAGTGTTTGCCCTCCGCCGGCCAAGAATAAGCCCGGGTTTTAAGCGGTGGCAGAGGGGAACTGAAAGCAAGGACATGTTATCCTCAACCAAGACCTGCTTAAGGAAGAACGTATGTACCCGACCATCACCGTGACCTGCTTATGCTTTATAAGAATTTGATGGGTGTGGGTAATGTGCTAGCCCCAGGAGCAAAGTGAGGGGTCTATGTTGCCCTTTATACTAGAAAAGTTGGGGTTTTTGTTAAGGGCTGGTTATAGACAAAACGTGCATGGTGCTGCTTTAGAAGTCATGGCAGGGATAGTTCATGTCAGTCATTGCCTGGATACTTTGGGCAGATAGTGCATGGGATACATTGCTCTTAGTGCATGTCCTACTAATGTATCACAAATCAGTGGCATACCCAGGCCTGGAGGACCTTGGGGTGTGGGGGGACTCTGATAAACAAAAATAGGCTGATTTCTAAAAATAATTTTGGTGTAAACCCCAGAGTGCTCGTGCTTGACTATTACGAGTCCCGCTTGGTACACTGGTACAAGTGTTGTATTCAAAGGCCCAACCAATTCAAGAGTATCCTTGAAAAAGTTCATTAGATTTGTAAGTAATAGGTAATAAGGGATTTTTACACCAAAATCCCTTAGATGGCCAGTCATATGCTCTTAAACAGCATGATACTTCATCAGAATGATGCATGGTAAATGACCAATCTTGCTCAGAGTTCAAAATGTTTAAATTAAAAAAAAAAAAAAAAAATCAAGCCAATTGCACATTTTTATGACCCTATTTGAAACGGCATGAAAAATGCATTCAAATAAGTCCAAACAAGCCTAGTTTGTGGTCATAGGTTTTGAGATTACCACAGGGCATTTGGGGAGTCATCTCAAAAACTATAGGTTATAACCTGCACATAGAATCGCCCGGGTTGAAAGGGTTATCAACACAATCTTTGACTTATTTCATATCAGAGTAAGTATTTATGTAAAATTGTAAACAAAAAATAAATAAAAATAAAAGTAGCTAAAAGGAAGGCTGATAGAGGGTGTGATTCACACGATATTGCCGCCTGTTAAGTCCACCTCGGTGTCCTTCTTTCATGTTCACAGTTCGAGTTAGTCACTATAAGATGCCTTTCCCCTTTGGTACATCAGAACTGCTTTTTAAGAATCTCTCTATGACCAAGCTAGTTCTATATATATGAAAAATGCAGTAATTTGTTACTGTTAATTGTTGTACAAGTATTGCCCAAGGAGTTTTGGAAGGGACAAACAGCTATTTCCCACAAAAATGAATATAAAATATTGAAAATTTACCTACAAATAAGTACACGGATTGACCTGCGGAGTAATAACTTTTAATGGTCAAGTTTAATATTTAGCCTTTTTTGAAAGCCAGATGATCTATGCGTAGGTCTTTTACCTTTAGCAGTTTGCCCTTAGGCTAGGATTAAAAATAAGCAAAATAAACCAAGATGGAAACAAGATTAAGAGAAAAATAGATGTTTAAAATTAAACTACATAGTTGGCATTGCTTGGCTTAAATCAGGAATTAACAAATGCAGTAGGCATGTGTGAAAGTTTTCTGAAAGGCAACCATTGCTTTAGACCAATCATGAATGTCTAATTATTGACTTATCCACTGTGTAAAAGGAAGGAAAAATAATCGGCAGTGGTCTGTTGATTTCTACCCCATTGTTGTGGGTACAATTTGTTAAATCTGAAAGTTGTATTTTTTGTGTAGTTAAAATTTTATGATTTGTGGATTTTGAACTTTTTTTTAGTCACTTATTTACAATCTCAATCCACTGGTCTGACTGTAAAAAAATGTAGGAATTATTTACCAAGTTAAAGTATACCCTTCTGCAATGACTAGTTACAATTCATTGACTTTTCGCAATGGTCGGGTGAAACATTTCTATGAAATACTCCAAGTTTACACTGTGGGACAGTTTAAATTTGTAGACCACTCATTCTCACCAATTTATTAGGCTTTAAAAAATGGTGTGTTGGTCTCTACATACTGAATCTGCAACAACAAAAAAGTCTAACTTCTGTTTATTTTTTGGACAAAAAAGTATCAAGTTTCCCCAAAAAAATGGGTACTTTCCAAAAAAATTGTAAAAAAAATGCTAATAAATCAGGTTTAGATTAGAATGAGTTTTGTGGGGTTTTTGCCCCAAATTGGAATACATTGTTCAACTTTGTCCAAATGAGTATGAACTCCCTCACACTCAATGTTCAACTGATATTTCCTATCCCTGGTCCCCTGAGTGGTGCTTTGAATGTGACAGTAATCCCTTAGGTGACCAACCAACAGTAACTTTACCTTAATGCTTTAACCAAAACTGCTTTGCAAGAGTGCATAGAAGGTTAGGTGTCACAGCCCTGATTTTAATCTTCTTACGGGTGGAAAAATAGAAATATAACAGTGAACAGTTGTATTGAGTAAGGATTTGTAGAAATAAACTTTTATACGACTTTCTGGCTTTCTGGTTTATTCTGTTTTCTCTGCATTATGCAAGAAAAGTTTGAATAAGGTGAAAGTTAATCGGAAGATTAGAATAAGAGTCACAGCATCTTGGATAGAAAGTTAGTGGTCAGTAATAAGTATCACACATTTGTTGAAAGAAATTATGTAAAATAGGAGTACCAAAAATAAGTCCTACTGCATTTTTAGCTGTAAGCTATACCTCAACACCAATGGAAAGTTTAAATTATTGTTGAAATAACTTGTGCGGACTTGGTAGGAGTGGTAGACATAATTCAAAGTCTGATGCATTTTATTTATGAGGAGTAAAACATATTTGTAACTAAAAGGTAACAATTGATTTCAATTCACACTTTTTGAGAAGAGGTGATGGATTGACAAATATAATTTTGATTTATGAGTTTGAGAGGGCCTATTGCTTCTTGAAAATTTTTGAGTCCCTGACAGGATAACATACTTCATTTAATTCTATTAGTGCAGGGGTGTCCAACCTTTTTGATGCAACCTTTTTGGTTGAATCCACAACTATTGCGGGCCACAAGCAAGCAATTTGGTTTGGTTCATGATGTGCCTACGAGAATCTGGAAGTACCCATATCTATACCAATTTTTGCTGAAAAGGGGCCCATAGCTACACCGAAGATGCAGATTTTGGAGCACATTTAACATCAATTTTCCTTTTTTCCCGAGAAATGTTGACCTTTTTTATAGCAAATTTTGAAAAAGTTTGGCTTCAGTATGAGGAAATTGGACTAATTTTCCCACAATATTTAGATAATTTTGGGTTTAGATTGATGAAATTGGACTAATTTTAAAATGATGTGTAGAAAAGTTTGGTTTCAGATTGAGGAAATGGAACTATTCAAATTGACATTCTTTTTAAATCATTATATCGAATTTATGCATTCTTTATTTTTTCTGTGAAGTACCTCGCGGACCCACATGCAAGCTCTTAGCGGCCGCAGGTTGGAACAACCCTGTATTAGTGCTTTCAAACTTTAATGACCTTATATGATTTATTTTTGTATTTTTGGCTGAATCTTTTGTTTATTCAGGTTGGGAGAAGGATTCACATGGATAGATAACCAATGGTACTTTGTGTGGGTGGTTTTCCTTCTCCACTGAAAAAGTTAAAAGAAAGATTCAAGCGCAGTCTTCTATAGGGAGATGTTAGTACTTGACAATGCCTATTATCAATAGCCATTTAACAATTTAGGTGAGATGGCTCTGACTCATTCTCAGTCCTCCTCCCCGCTCAATAATGCACTTAGACCCACCCAACAACTCAGTACAATGATTGGTCAGTAATTTGACCCAAAAGAAAAAGTGGGTGGGTGTTGCTTGCTCACAGCAAGCCATGTCCAGGGTTGCCAAAACTAATTAATTTACATAAATTTTATGTTCTGATTTTTTCAATAATGGACATGCATTGCAGCTGAGATAATAGAATGTCTTGCCTCTTCAAAATTTGCATGAATTCAAACATTTGGATCGATAATAAAAAAAAGTTAATAATATTGTGTTCAGGTTAGGTTAAAAATGGGATTAATGTCACAGTTATGGACAGTCCTTTGTAGATGTGCATAGCATCCTTGCAATTGCTATCTCAGCCATTTTGTCATTTAAATCCTCGGCCATTAGTGGGTTGTGTATTCTAATTGAAGTGTTAAGTTTTTGAAGGTTAAGGAATTTAGCAATGAGGCTTAAGGTAGGATTATCGGCTACGGCTTGTGCCCAAGATCTGTTGAAATTCTCATGAAATGTTGGTATGGGTGAAAAGAAACCTATGTGCCAATTTAATTTTTTCCAAAAAGCATTTTAGAGAAATGTCACGTAATGCGTTTTCAAATTCACATAGACTTTGTACCGGGACTGATTTTGGCAGTATAAAAATACAAAAATGGGGCAATTTTGTGAACAACTACAATTTTATTTCAATATTTCTCAAGTAATTGATGGTTATAAGATGGTGTTTGTTTTAATGGTTAAAGAAATATTCAAAAATCCATAAAAGTTTTAATTTTTATGTGTGTCATCAAAAAAACAAAGAACAGTGGTCACAAACACACTTTTTTGTTGAAGTATTCGAGAATACTGAAGTATCCACTTTCATAATTTTTCATAGAAGAAAACTTACAACTCCCTTGGTGATGAATAAGGTGTCATATGAAAGGAAATAAATTTAGAAAATTCTCATGTAGATTTTGCAGATTGAGTGTTTATTTGAAATATAGGGTTTTTTAATTTTCCCTAATGATTTTTACCCTAAAAAATATTTTTCTAAGAATTAAATGTTGATTCAAAAAAGCCAACGTGAGATTTTAGGTATTTTGTTCTATAAAACATCCCTAAGTTTCAGCTTAAAAGCACCCTCCCCAATTCCATTTAGGTGTGGGACAAATTATTTATTGTAAAAATAGGAAATTTTTAAAATAAATAAAAAAAATAAGATCAAATCATGCAGTCTTGAAACTTCAAAAAATTGTGGAGAGAGTTCAATCCTTTCTACCCATAGTCAAGTTTGGACTAAATTGATTCTGGGTTTGAGTTTATGGTCATTTCTGTAAGACCATTCTCGATGATCCTACTGAACAATATCATTTACAAACCTGTGTTGAATGAGACATAACAATAATATGATACTTTTAAGCCGGTTTGTGTGAGATCAGAATTTTCAAGGTCATAACATTTTTGTGTCGCCTGAACGAATGTTCATGGAGACACCTACTAGTCCAAATTCTGGGTGTCCGTATGTCCGTCCGTATGTAGCCTGAACGAATGTTCATGGAGACACAAATAGTCCAAATTCTGTTGGTCCGTATGTCCGTCCGTAGGTCAGTCCGTATGTACGTCCGTATGAACCGGTTACCTTTTAAAAATGTCCAGGATACACGCTATCCCCGATTTCCTTCAAAATGATGGGCTGATAGGCTGAGGTGCCGCAATATTAGGTGTAGCTTTTGGCTGAATTATTTGCCTATTCATGATTTAATTAGCTTATTGCATATTTTTCAAGCCATTTCGGTTAACCTTTTGTGAAATGCCTCTGTGGCTAAACGCTAATCCCAATCTACTTCACAATTGTTAGGGTGATAAAGTGACCGGTGCCAAAATATCATGTTGTAGCTTTTGGCTGCATTATTTGCAATATTCAGAATATAATTAGCTTATTTTGGCTGGTCAAAATGACAACCCTCTCCCCGCAAGGCTTGTGTGCAGTATCTGGAGTTCGTAAGGCGTATAATGATGAACTGGTGGAAGGAAGAGGGTTAAAGGTTCTCGACCTGATTAGATGTTGTCATATTTCGGGCGAATTACATATGCAAATGAGCTAATTGATATGCAAAATTCGCATAATCGCTATATTTTTGAAACGGTAACATCGGATATACAAAAGTCCTTCACTGCACGAAAAACACATATTAGGTGTGCATCTTCTTATGCCATTTGAAGTTCCGGATACATGCGGCTTAGGTATGCAAATGAGCCTAATTAAATATGCATAATGGCTGTATCGCTAAAAATGGTACATCGGATATTTTTTTGGACGAATTCTTTGCTACATCCTGCTATACCATACATCGTGTGTGTAAATCATATGGAGGGGGCAGGGGGGGTGTTGGGGAGGGGCAGGGTGGTTTTATCGGTTGGGGAGGGGCGGGTGGGGGTAAGT
Organism: Ophioderma brevispina; assembly: GCA_023653785.1. Classification (NCBI taxonomy): domain Eukaryota; kingdom Metazoa; phylum Echinodermata; class Ophiuroidea; order Amphilepidida; family Ophiodermatidae; genus Ophioderma; species Ophioderma brevispina. The sequence goes on along the minus strand of JAMKCH010004717.1, from coordinate 14,716 downwards.
GGTGAGGATGTCTGGGTGGTGTTGCATTCTGGGTGGGGTCGTGTGACCTTGGTGACCCTGGTGGACTCATGTGACCGTGGTGACTTCTGTGTGAACTTGGTGAATTTGTGGAACTTTGTGAACCCATGCGACATTGTGGACCTTGTGATCTCACATCACCTTTTGGCCCATTAACAAATCGGTGTGCCGGGGAGCTGTCGGTGGATGCGACGGGGAGGGGAGGGGTGTTGTCAGGGAGGGGGAAGGGTGGGTGCGTCGGGGGAAGGGCAGGGTGGGCAGGGCGGGGCAGGGTGAGCTTGGTGAACTCATGAGACCTTGGTGACCTCATGTGACCATATGCGACCTTTGACCCATGTGACCTCAGTGACCCCATGTGGCTCACTGACCCCATGTGAACTCAGTGACCCCAGTGACCTTGGTGACCCCGTTCAACCTTGTGACCCCATGCGACCTTTGTGACCATGTGACCTTGTGACCCTAGGTGAGCTTTGTGACTCAGTGACCCCATGTGACCTCAGTGGACCCCATGTGACATTTGTGATCAGTGACCTTTGTGACCATGTGGACCTTGGTGACCTCATTTCACCTTTGACCCTTTTCACAAACCGCACTGGCAGACGAAACTAGTGGTCCAACAGCCGCGATGTGTAGGTTCATACATTTCAGGGTACATTTTTAAAAAGCTCTGCTGGCTAAACACGATTGCCCGATTTTCTTTTTTCAAACTCACAATAATTTTGTATAAAACACTGTTCTTCCAGTGCATTTGTTTCGTTCTAATCATTTGCAACTCTTTCATCCATAAAGCAAGTGATCGCGCAACCAGGAGGACACTTGTGGTCGGAACCCGCCATTGTGGATTTTTATTGTGGTGAATATGAAGGGATTGTATATTAAGTTTTGCTTAAATTGAGCAAGACTGAAGTGGAAGCACACCATTTCCACACAAGTTATTTAGGTTTGAGAAGGTGTGATTTAGAAAAAATTATAAAAAGTATTTTTATGGTCCCTCCGAACGAAATGGGCTCCGTCCGTATGTCAGTATGTCTGTATGTCCGTATGTTGTCGTGATAAAAATGTCAACCCTGGAACATTTGGGCATATAATTTTTTCTGGATGAGCTAGAGTAGCCAAACTTGGGTATCTTGGAGGAGGGGAACCCCCCTTCTAACCATGTAATTTATACCCCCAGGGTCTTCCCCTGGGCTGTCAGGGGCTAGGGGGAAAAGGTCAAAGGAAAAAGGTCCATTATGACACAGAAAATGTCAACAATTGGCTATATTGTGTACGATTTATCTGGAGTTCCGTGAGGGCTACAATGATGTATCTGTTGGGAAAGAAGCGGGTTGAGGAGTTCTCGACCTAATTAGGATTTGGGTGAAGATTTATTTGGCCTATTAAGTATCTAATTTGCATTAATTTTGAAATTTCCTACAAGCCTTGTGGACCCAGTTTTTGCGTTTCCGTTAGGAGCGTATAATGATTGTAACTTGGTGGAAGGAAGCGGGCAGAGGAGTTCTCAACTGATTAGATTGTTGGCGTATTTCAGGTCAAAGGAAATATGCAAATGAGCTAATTAATATGCAAATAGCATAATTGCTAGGTGGGGGGGCATAAAGTATACCACACAAAGGTATTAACCAGATGTTTGTTAAAGACATGTTTTCATTGAAAGGTATTCTTTTTAGTTTTGGTTGTACACTGTCAGTCTTTTCGGTTGCCAGCTTTCTTACATTTTCTTGGAAATGTGAAAATACGTAAAATTCGGAGTTCCACCCCTTCTAGACCTGTTTGGGCCCAATTTAAAAGGTGGCACCGCTTTTTTTCAAAAATAGTGTTGCCAAATTGAATAAATTATCATATTTTTACTAAATTTAGTGAATTTTCAGGGATTTTTGCATGATATTTTAAGATTTCTCGAGTCATTTCACCAAAAGGTACAATTTTTTCAAGTTATTTTTGGCGAGCTAGTGGTGGCCAAAATTAAGGTGGACTGGTGCAGTTTAGTCGTCACTTAGTGATCGCGATATTCGCCGGGACATATTTTACGCATCGCGTAAATACGAGTTCACCTTGTTTAGACATATTACCTTCAGCCATCCATCCAGAATATAAATCTAATCTGTCCTTATGCCTTAGCAATAAAAAGATAGACTAAAGTTTTTAACAGCTCAATAAAAACATATGGGCTAGTAATAGTAAAAATTGTTTTTTTTTTTTTTTTCTGAAGAGAGTCTAACTTTAGACTGGGTTTAAACCACGGTAAGTCATAATTCATGAGTAGACCTTTTCCTTTCAAAATACTGTGGAAAGTAACATGTAACGGGTGGAGCTAATTCCTCATGGTTCGGGCAGGACAGCCCATCCCAAAGCCATTTTCTCACCCATTACAGCACATTTTAGAGTATGTTGGAAAGAAAAAAAGTCCACTCATGTAGGACTAACCCATGTTTAAAGTGGTCCCAGTAAATGATATGATAAACCTACTACATATCTTTAAGGGACATTCCATTCCAATAAACAGGCCAGAAAAAGAATACACTACCAGTGACATCATTAATGAAACTATTGATTTTCATTCAGTCAGTGTCATGAATAGATTCCACACCATCCACCTGGAATTTTCTATTACTCTCTGAAAATCAATAGTTTTCACTTATGATGTCATCACCAACCCAATATTGAATGCTTTCGCGCCCCTCCTTGTAATTGACACAAACAACATCAATCTATTTGCATTTCCTGGGACCTTTAAACCCGGTCTAAAGTTAGACCCCGTTTCAGACCAGTCTTAGAGTGTATTCTATCTTGAGTAGATAGCAAGCTTGATTTCAGGCCACAAAAGAGTGTGTATTATGTCTAAGTTTAGTACACCTAGTAGATCCATAACATGGCATGATTTATGACATATGACTTTATACACAGTTGGCGTGTCAATTCAATGTGAGGCTTGCATTGTTGTTATTGTATTCATAGATCCATTGTTTGTCATTGAAATACATGAATGTGGTATATCCCCTTGTGCTGCAATATAAACAGATCTGCAATCCAGGAAAAAAATATTCCAACGATTGCCACCATTTTGTTAAATGGTCGCCCTGTTACTGTTAGGTTTAGGCATCATAAGCGCATGCCCTATGTAGGTGGGATGGGAAAAGGCTTCAGAGGTGCAATTACAACCCCATCATATTCCACAAAAAGAGCAAAGGTCCACTGTTTGCTGATTTTTTTTAAGTTGCCCCTATGGCTAAAAACAAACATGATAATAGACCAAATATGCATATTTATCCCTCTTCTTCGGGGAATTTCAGCCTAAATTTGAGCAAATTAAATTTGGCAATAGCACATATTTCGTCAAGTCAACTTAATGGAGTCAAGTCACGAAATGAACTACAAATTTTGTCCCCTCTGACGGGACGACTTGGGAATTTTGCCCGATCTGGATCGACTGCCTCAGTACGCCACTGGGTCACACAACCTTTTAAATGTACATTCATCAATTTATAGTGATTAAAGATTTTGGTGGCATTTTTTCCAGTTAACTATATGATTTTCAGCTTCCCCCCCACCCACCTTTCCACAACATGTGATCACCCCTGGGGGATACACAAGACCATGCAATCATGTTTCAACACTGAATGAAGTCCAAGGTGATCACAAAAGCCAATTTGCAGGAAGCCCTGACACTTAAATGTAACTTTAGCGACTGAAATGTGTGTGTGTGCGCCACAAACAGTGGCGTAACCACCCTTGCCCATACACAAGACCATGCAACACTGAATGAAGTCCAAGGTGATCACAAAAGCCAATTTGCAGGAAGCCCTGACACTTAAATGTAACTTTAGCGACTGAAATGTGTGTGTGTGCGCCACAAACAGTGGCGTACCAACCCTTGCCCATACACAAGACCATGCAACACTGAATGAAGTCCAAGGTGATCACAAAAGCCAATTTGCAGGAAGCCCTGACACTTAAAGGTAACTTTAGCGACTGAAATGTGTGTGTGTGCGCCACAAACAGTGGCGTAACCACCCTTGCCCCCCCCCCAACCTGCCCCCAAAATGAATTTTGTACAGTTTCTATGGAGAAGGCCTCAAATTTGCCCCCTCAGAAATGCCTTGGCAACCCGTTCTCCCCCACCCCCCCCCATTTGCAAGGTCTGGTTTTACACCACTGGCCACAGACCCGAGGCCACAGAATCCAGATTCAGCTAACACTAGTACCGTTATTGGCCTGAAAGGATTGGTACTGTCCTGTCTTCCCATGACAAGTAGAGTATTTCCTCTTACGAAAACAAACAGGAAGTTATTAAATCATCTTATCTGGTGAACTGCTCAATATTTGTTGTATCAGTCTGGGATATCAATAGTTATACAATAATAACCTGATTAGAAGGAGGTCAATCCATACTTTTGGACAAAGGAATGATGAATGTTGTCCCAATCTCTAAATTAATTATTCTTACAGAAAGACTCTTCTTTGAAATTCATTGTCACTCTGCCATGAACAATTCTCAGCAATGGCTCACATGAACTTGACACAGCCTAAGCCCAGAGCAAGGTCACATTAGAATGACAGAATAGAGTGTAGGTCTATGAATTGTCTGTGAATTTGATTGGGTTATCATCCAGCCAATGATTAGCTATGTAGAAACAGTACCAGGTCGTGGGTACAAGTTGGTGCTCTTCATGCAGTTGGTCCATTCTCCGATTAACGTGTTCAAAAGTCGTTTTTAGTGTTCTCGCTCACAGTCATGCCCACAGTTTGTAAAGCTTGAGCCTTAGAATGAATGTTTATGAATATAAATTATACTTAGGAGTTATGTTTTCCAAATGATCTGGACTAGATGTTGTAACCGGATGAGAAAGTATCAAGCAATACGGCTAAAGATGCTAATTCTTGCTTTTCGCCATGTACGCCCAGCCAAATCCGTTCTTTAAAATGGGTCCTGTCGTACAACAGACCGCGCATATCAAGATTGTATTGATAACTCGATATCAGGGCCTTATATGCACTAAATTGTTAAGTTTAAAACATCATTATTGGATTAGTAAGTTTCTTCAAGAGTTTCCTGAGAGCATGTCGCCAATATAACAGACAGATACGTTACCATAACTTGAATGGATAAAATTGGTAAAAATACTGGAATAAATATGTTCCAATATGTGATAAATCGAGAAGATGTCAATGTTCTATTATACAGGGTTTTGCATAAAATCTGGTGTCACGTAAAAATTTCAAGCCCTAGTATGAAAGACATCCTATTACGTTAATACCGCGACAGATACGTTTCCTCCCTCCTGCTAGCTTCTTGCAATACGGCGTGATATAAGGCGAATACCACACCATGCTTTAGTATGAACCGTACATGACCTGTGATAACGTATAGAGACTAAGTCGGTGAAGCACAAACTTTCATCAAGCACAGCACTACTAAGAAAAGGCACGACAGATTACATTACGACATATACGTTACTTAAGTGTTAAAGTTAGGCCAATATACTAAAAATCGGATATATTTTAAGATCACCATGCTTGTCTGTGTCTGAGAAATATTAAAGTTTACAATTTTCAATGAGTTTCAGGAATTCCTTAATGTTGATATTTGGTTCATTTTGGAGACCCACTTGAACACTTACGGAGAATGGCCCAGTTATCATAGAGTGGCGTGGGGCTGCATCTCTTTTAATGCAGATTAGACTCATTTTAGACTGAGAAGATATGAGTGCTTCGGCGACGAAAAAAAGCCCCCGGTTTTAAGGCCGAGTGGACCCTTTCAAGTAGGCAGTCAGATTTTTTCGTTGTTCTCGTATGAGGTCAAAATTGGCCTAAAATAGCCCCAAAATCTAAAAATCAGGAGAAAAAATTAAAATTTTTTAAAATTCTAAAAACAATTAGTAAACTTGATAAATTGGCTAAAAACAGGTGATTTTAACATGATTTTGGAAAAACTAAAAAAAAATTGACAAACTAAACTCGGGGTCAGTCGGGCCAGTAAAACAGGGTTTTTTTAGTCGCTTTTAAAGCGACATCTCCAGTTATTTGAATATACCTTTCAAATGTAAGTTACCAAACATGATGACCTAGATGGGTATTCACTCCGCAAACTGTCGTGCACAACACTTGTACTTATTTCACATTTGCATAGTGCACGTCACTTGAATGTAAACGCATATTAGGATGCTCGTGTATGTTGTAATTTGCTCCGAATTTTCCAATGTTCATCTGAGAAGGTCTAGTGAACCAATAAACTTAATGAGTGGGGGAGTGGAATACAACTGGTTACCTATCACTCCTCCTGATATGTGCGCACAAGTTCTAACCCATCCTCTGGTATAACTCCACGTTATTTTGAGTAAAATCTTCCATTGAGTGGATAGGCTTATACTGTATAGTAAAACTAGTAACTTGAAGTGAATTTTAATTAACATATGACAGCATTCAAGATCTGACTTGAGTTGGCGGACACGGTGTGAAAAAATATTTAGTGTGAAAAAAAACTAAAAATATTGATCAATGTAATGTGTTCTAGGGTAAAATTACATGCAGGTTTCTGATTTTGGCCCTTAAAATGGTGAAAATCAACACTTTTTGAGATATAATCTATTTTGGGCCATTTGGCCAAACATTTGGCCTTTTTTGAGTGACAAACATTGGACTTGTCTATTTGGAACGACCCTATCGATAACAAAAAATAAGCCTAGTTGTTATTTTTTTAAATGTCTGTTAAATATTCCACCATCTTTACAATAAATAGTTGCATTGTCAAACTACCTCTGTTTTGGTTAGCCCTCTTGAAATTGTACCGTCGAGAAATGGACAAAATGTACGCAAAATTTGAGGTTTTTGTCCAATTTCGGACTTTCAAATGACCATAATTCACAAAGGTATACCTAGAGATATATTTTTGGTCGTTTTGTTCAAAAATGCAATAGCAAAACATAGGTAGTAGTTTGAACAGAATGCCTTTACTAAGAAAATGATAATGCCAAAAGTTAACCTACCCCTTTACTTTTCTGCAAGGCGTGAAAAAATTATTTCGATTTGATAAAAAAAAAATTCAAACTCAAAAAATTCCAGGATATGGGATTTAAAATTTGAACTTGTTATGCCCAATACCTCCCCTACAACAAGTTCATATTATTTAGACTAGGACTCCTCATTTTGAGTTTGATTTTTATCAATCATTGTTTCCTTCCGGCAATAGGCTCGGTTAATGTACAAAGCTCTATATCATAAAATCACCTAAAATAACCAGCAGATACTAGCTGGCTTAGGATCAGAATGAATTAATACAGTTATTTTTAAACATATGCCAATGTAAGAATACCCTTATTTATGTTTACTATGGGTATAATTTTGACAGGTTCAGTAATAATTATGTGTTATTCTAGTTTTAACGCTGTCTCTTTTTCCCTATTAGGATATCATGGCGTTTGTATTTTGAGGTGTAGCCTTTAAGGGGATGTAATTTTGCTTCTAATGCCAGATTCAGTTTCACCAAAATATCTTCACCCCAGAAAAAAATTTTCACTCCAAAATTCTTTAACTTGTGTTTACTCATTTTGTCCTCCAACGAAGTCAGGGATCTTGAACGCTGTCATATGTGTCATAGGGTGTGTTGAATCATGACAACAATTTCCCACTTTATCTGATCAGTACAAGTGTAGTATTAGAGGTTATCCTGCATGTTTTAATCGATTGGTAGGAACAAAAGGAATAGAACGGGGTCCGTACCGTAAGGCAGTCCATGCAATTCAATTGTTGCGTGCAAACCTGGAAATATCTCTTTTGTATACCAATAATGGAGGCAAATAACAACGGTTTCTGATTTGATCCTGTTGAACAAAGGTCAGCATTACGGTTGATGACGGCACAGGCACAACCTCTATATTCATCATCATCATCGCCTTTTTGGGAAGGGCAAATAAGGTTGTGAAGGCTTTGAGAGGGTGGTTTCAGACAACAATGACCCCTGAAGTTGCAGAATGGTTTGGTTAAGCTGTGAGTGGTTACCAGCCATGATATGCCAGAAGGGGTAAATGCGTCTATAAGTTTATAAACAGCATACCTCATTTGCTGTGGAAATATCAACTGTGACCCTAAGGCCATGGAAGAACAGTGTAACCCAGGGCGGTAACACAGCAGCCCGGTGGCTCCAAGGGGGCAGGTTTTCAGTAGGTGCACAAAATGTCCCGATCACATAGCAAAAATTTACTGGCGCAGGCCAAAGAGCTGATTTAACAATCAATTCCAGTTTTTATTTTTTCCCCGATTTCCCTCAAAAAGGTCTGATTTAACATCAATGTCCATGTTTTATTTCCCGATCTTCCCCTCAAAAAATAGTTCAGAGGGGGCACTCTTCCCCCCTTTGCCCCACCTGGCTCGCCACTGGGGTAACCAGAAAAAAAGATGTGACCTTTGACAGAGTTTGGTATATTCATAAGATGGCCCAAAAGGAGTATTTCCTTTTATATTATTATGCATTACACCTTTGTGAGGATCATGAAAAACGTGAACGAAACTGTAGCAGAAGAATGTTTTTATCATCAGGTGAACACCAACCCCATGTTACCAAGCTAAGGCAGACTACCGTAGACAAAACGGACTGAAATGAAACACATGAAAGAATACAGTATTAACTGTAAACTGATCACACGTAAGTTTCGAGTTTATGACCCATGGACCTTCTCTATTTTCAACAAAGGATATGGGACCCAGGATCTGCCTCAGTTTTATTAGTTATGTTCATTGCCTAATTCCTCTTGTCTGTTAATGAAATGCGCGATTGATATGACCGTGGTTGGTGGTTTTTGACCTGTCTTCCAGTTAGGCTCTATTTATGCTCGGACTTGTTTTGATACACTGTTTCCTTTGAGTCATTTGTCGGCGCAATTTTAAAGGTTGCAACGAGAGATTTTGGAGGAAACCAAAATATTGTGTCATAATAGTAATTTCATAGAGAATAGACACTCAATAGATCTTCTACCTTGTATGTGGCTCCATAAATGTCTTAAAAGAGGGAAAAAAGGGAAAAAAGGTGGATTTTGATTTGCTTATATTTCATACAAAACATGCTGAGATGAATTCATATTTGCTCCTATACAAAATTAGAAATTTCACAATTTTTGTACCAAGAAACAGTTCTTAGCTTAATCTTTCAGATGGGGATATTTTTGACTGGAAAGCTTACATCAGGGCAAAAATCCGTACTTCATTTTTTTAGTGACACCTGATATGTGAAATCACTCATTGCACCGTTACAAGGTGTTACTATTTGGTTTGGAATGAAAAAGCTCAAAATCTAATGTCCAGGAAGGGCATTATTGATAGAATTTCCAAGTTCATTTTTTGTAACATACTGAAGATGCAGTAGTAACCAATACATTTATTATTGTTGTTGTGTTTCAGTATGGTTTATTTGCGTCTCATGTTTACATTGACTAAGAAAGGATCTGGCTTGATACTGAATATCATTTAAATAAAAAACAGGACCACAAAAGTTGGTTATTCCAACGTGTAATTTTGCACAGAACTGGTCTAGTGTCAAGTCTTCAATGAAGGATTATAGAGCTAATTCAGTCAGGCAATAATCACCATGAAGTCTTGACACTAGACTAGGTCAATGCAATATTACATAGATGAATGACCCAAAAGTCTACACCACATCTCCATAAGAAGACACCCCAACTGCACACATTGCCTAAAGAGAAACCCCAAATTGAACACTAATTGCAAGGAGAAGACACCCAAACTCAAACATTGCCTAAAGAGACACGACCAATTGAGCACTAGCACATCTCCAAAAAGAGACACCAAACTTTTAACAGACATTGCCTAAAGAGACACCCAAATTGTGAACATAGTCTCACAAGCAAGACAACCCCAAACGCACACATTGCCAAAGGACACTGCAATTAGAACACTACATCTCCCAAAGAGCCACCAAAGACTGACCACACCATTAGCCTCTAAAGGGGAATGGACGCCCCAAATTGAACAACCTTTACACCGCCAACGTGAAGACACCAAACGGGACATCACCCTAAAGACACCCAATTGAACATTGCATCATCTAAGAAAACACCCAAATTGTACACATTTATCACATAAGAAGACACCCAAATTGTACATTGCATCTTTTAAGAAAATGCCCAAATTTGACACTACATCACCTAATAATTTTTTACAGTACTTCACCAAAGAAGACCCATAAATTGTATATTATATCACCTTAGAAGATGCCCAATTATATTCTATACTACATCACCAAAGAGCCCAGTTGGAACTCGAATAGCTTCACCACGCTGGGTTGGGGTTTGGGTGCCCTTGATTGGCATTTTGAAATCGCAACTAAGCTCTATTCTTTATGTTGTCTTATGCCTTCTAATACGTTGGACAACTCAAATCTCAACCGTCCTTACGGGTGTTCGAAGTGTGTCCTTTATCTATCCGAAAGCGTATTCTATTCCCCTGCACATTGAAAAAGTGGTTACACTTTTTCTCACAGTGAATTGTAATTACATCCCTATTAGATTCTAATTTCATACTATATTAGCAATCATAAAAGGTTGTCGAATTCCAGTGGCAATTCTCATGATTCCGACAATGACACTTGCAAATTGTACTAACTGCGTAGGCCCTACAGCAGTGCGTACACTCTGCTACCGCTGTACTTGTTGCACCTTAGAGACTGCCATTGACATACACCCTACTCTTTCCCAATTTTGTTGTTGTCATGTTTCTGTCACTGCTTTTCATAAATGAAAGAATTTGACTTATTCATCAGGAGGGTTTTGTGGCATTGTCAGTATACACAATGGCAGCAGATTTGTTACGGAAGCAGAGCGTGAATGTGGAGAGAGAGCGCAGGGTCATACGTGTGGGATGGATTCTTCAATGCTTGCTATATTGCCCTTGACTCTGAGAGATCCGGTGTGAGACAAGCGAAAACATTTTGCATTAATTATTGCAATTTGATTTTCTAGTTAATTGTAATGTAGGTATAGGTTTAAGATTGACCTTGAATTTGTCACCTCTACATGAAATTCCAATTCTGAAATCTGAAGGCAAAGTTAATTGAAGGCAAAGTTAAGTTAAATCTGAAGGCAAAGTTAAGTTTACTTAATTTAGGTAAAGTTAAGTGACCTCTGGATCTGGATCAATTTAACCTCCAGTAAAGCGGGTTCCCACATCATACTAGAGGACTCTGGAAACAAGAGTGATGAGTGCAGGTAACAGACCCGGGATGATGCCCTACTCTTTTCGATGAAGTCTGCAACTTTTTACGTGCTCAGGATTGACTCCACTGACACAAGGGACCAACAGCTTTACATGACTCTCTGAACCATGAGGCGCCGGGCACCCATTGCATGACCCGCATATTTTACGCAATGGTGGGAGCGAGGAGAAATTTCATATTCACAATACATTAATGCTACGTGATTATGAAATTTCCGACCTTATAGGAACTATTTGAGTATGACCAAGAAACCCGACTCTCGCGGGACTCGAACCAGGGCGGCTTGGTCGATGTTATATCCTGCCGATGGTTCGGCGCCTTAGACCGCTTGGCCACCTCGCCCTCTATACATTAGCATATTGAGATGATTGGCAATGTTGCTGGGTATGACTTGAGGTCCTCAGAATACATGGGATTCGTGTATGGACACCACATGGATGTCACATGAGCAACACATGGATATCACAAGTAAATCAAGTGACTGTCAGAGTTCAGTGACCCATATTGATTAGTGAACTGATGGAATTGACACCCCCTCCCAACCTGGTTTAAAAGTGATTCTGAGCTTGGCTGCTCTATGGAGTTCTGACACATTTGTGTTCAGAAGTCAAGTTGCATGCAAGTAATGGAATCAGTGCCATTATTATGTGGGCGTGTATTCCCGACAACTTAGAGCGGCACGTATCACATGTGAACAAACATTTATGAAATGTTAAGTGCAAAGAACTTCACACCTTTTTTGAACAGCCAGAGCATATTGTGGTTGACTATTATTTGTAGTAACATTTGAACTTTTTTTTTAATCCAGTGTTCTTTGGTCCCATAAAGTTCAAAGAACTTGGGTTATTAAAAGAGCAGAAAGTGCATGGTGTTAAGACCTGGGTATTATATGTGAACATCACCTCCGGTACCCAATGCATGATCTGGCTGCACTTCAGACCTACTTTTATGCCGGTGCCTGAAGTAACCTTATCTTTGTATAAAGAAATTGGCTTACAGCTGCAACCCAAAAGTTTTCAAAAGCAAATGTCGTGGAGGCCATTCACATCAAGCAATGGACATTCAGATTGAAGTAGAGTGCATTGTAGAGGTGTGGTCTTTGCCGATGAGTGTTCAACCCACATACACACCACAAAGGGTGTGAGTTCGAGCCCTGCTGTTGCCAACATTATTTGTTCCCTTAGAGGCAAGGCGCTTTACCCTCAATTAACCCTCTCTTACCTAGGTGCTACTAAAGAGAGATGGACACTCAGTTCCCATTTACACAGGGTTCAACCCCTTAACCTTACAGAGTGATGGCAGTGCCTGCCAGGGCGGGTGAAACTCTGTACAAGTGCCCATAGACAATCAGATTTGAGGTATACGTGATGGTGCCCCGGGGGGCAATAGGGGGAATTTTCACCAAAAAAAATTTCTTCCCCCTGTCCCCCCCCCACCACCCCCCCACCACCCCCGCCGGCCGAGAGAAAAATGACAGATTTTTGGCAAAATTACGATTTGGGACCAAAATACAATCAAATTTTTGGGAAAAAGTGGCGATTTTGGGCGAAGATTGGGGTTACAAATTTTGATATTTTGCCCCCCCAGAATTTCACTTCCCCCCCCCCAAAATAAATTTTCACTTTGTAAATAAAACAGCACACGTACCCCCCATCATTCCCGTCGATCTGTAAGGTCACACTAGCATGCCTCCACCCTCTTGATCGAGTGCATTCCCATTTTATTTAGGATTCCCTGGTCTTTTGTATTATCACCAATCACACTCACTAGAACCCCCAATTATAACGGCACTACATACCCGTGCAGCAAGCCTCTAGCTGCACCTGGCGAGTTTCCTATACGGCGACACTTTTGCTGACACACTTTTTCCAGCATAATTAAAGTCTAACATTTCAAAATATTTTTCAACATGATTATTTAAAAAAACCTACCCTCTCCCTAAAACTCCTGAAAGGCTCGTCCCATAATGTTTCTAAGGAAATAGCCCAAACCACAAGCCGGCCGGTAATATACTAAGAAGGCAGCAAACAGAGTCTCTACAGTTCAGTAGTTACTTACCCCCTGAAGCTCCCCAACTGTCTAGCATATTCTTCTGCTAGTATTTTCTTACCCTCCAGCATGCATTCTGCCACGAAAAGGAGCCAGTCCACCATGCATTCCATTGTACGCCCCCACATTTTAAGGCAATTCCCCTACCTTTTCAAGTCGAACTTTCTCCAAACTTTGGGGTTGAATTTCAATTCTCAGGTCTCGCTACAGAAAACAGCTGATTTATTATGTGGAATGACTGCAAACGCAGAAGGTCTCCTGGGGCCTTTTAGCCTCTGTTTGGAGGTCTTTAACCAATGAGGGCCCATTGAAGAATATTATGTCTAATCAAAAGGAAACAATCAGAGGTTGATGTTACAGGGCAGGCCTTTAGTGTACAGAACCCTTTAATTTCTAAAGAATGAATGAGTGGAAGGTGATTTTATTAGGAGAAGTTTAGCCTTTGGGTATTAAAAAACCATACATTTGGTCCATATAAACAAGGTACTTTTAAAGTCCAAACTCAGGTAAACCAGTTTTCCTTTAAATGAAATAATTGTGGTTTTAATTTCCAGTGAGTCTGATTTGGAGTGTTGACGATGGATTGAACACAGGCCACCGAACAAGAATACAGGGGTTAAAAGTGTAAAGTGCCATCAGTTTTTACGATTTTAAAAGGAAATTAATGTCTGCGGTGATTAGGAGCCAGCCGATGGTGCTGTTGAATTGCAATGAAATTTGAAGGAAAAATATTAAATTAAAAAAAAAAAATACCGATGTTGCTGGTTGGAATGCAATGAAGATTGGCAATGAAAGATATGCACTGCCTGTAACAGAGTACACCGATTTTGATTGTAGGATCTAAGTAGATTTTAAATTGCCTTTAATTTTGTTGTTGAAATATGGCCATTCATATTGGAAATTGTTTAAAAAGAAAATTATTTGCAAATTAAAAAAGGGTGGTATGTGCATAACCTACTGGGAAACCAATTTAGGCCCTACTGGAAAACAACATTTTTCTATCATATTTAATTCAGTATGGTGTGGGGCTGGTTTTGTTTCTGCAACAAAACATATAAAAAAAAAAAATCACAGGTGCGTGTAAATAGGACATCATTTTCTTCAAGTGGCTAATCTTTCAGAAAGACCGGCCACTGTATCCAGTTTACTCTGCTAATATTTGCTATCTATTGTAATATTTGCTACTATTGTAATAGTGTGAAAGCAACTATTTGGGCACCAAACCAGACTATTGTAATAGGTCTCAACTTGACACAGTTACAGAGTATCTGTGTCAATGGACCCCATTGCACTTTGCCAAAAGCTGATTACCAGGGATAAGGCCACTCATAAGTGACTATGTCAAAAATACTTCAACATATTTTATGATAAAATCTTTCTCTGTTAAAATTGTTCTGCTTTGGAAAGGTCAGAGCTGTCAAATAG
>JAMKCH010004716.1:0-44357 GCA_023653785.1 Ophioderma brevispina | reverse complement strand
ATGGTCGATAGGGTGTGACCTGGGGTCACTGGTCGAGACCATTTTATCTTTTAGGGGTGCTAAAATAGGTATTTTGGGGCATTCCACTTCTCAGAAGGGAAATGCATATATTTCAGTCAACATTGGAAAGGAAATCAGGCCTCAGTTAAATGATTTATGAAACATAATGTGTTTCTAACTAGTATTTGATTTGTTATCATATAGTGACAATACAATTTTAAGAAAAGACACATCATGCACGTAGCCAGGGGGTTGCGGAGGGAGCGTGCGTACCGGGGGGGTAAAAAAAAAAGAGAAAAGAAGGAGAGGGCATTGAGGCGCAAATTGAGAAAAAAAATCCCTGTGGCTTCTCCCCCTGATCCCTGCCGTGGGCCTTACGCAGCCCCCGAACCCCATGCCGTCATGGGTTGAATCGTCTCAGGATCCAGACTCCATGGTAACAGGGTCCCCAGGGTAGCAGGATACTGGCTACATGCATGCACATAATGAAATACTAGGCCATGATCTTAGGAGAAATATGACCAAACACACCTCTCTCTGATTTTGTACTTAAAAGATTATATGGCTCAACAAATGCACTGGTTTCATTTTAAAGGCACTATCAGTGATCCACTTGAAAAGTGGAAAAAATATTTGAAATATAATTTAGGAGTAGCTGACAAGTGAAGGATGAGCCTGTAGATTTCTCATTGTGTGTATTTTGTTTTGCAAATAGAAAATTGATAAAACAGACCCTCAACATGATGAATTAAAATCTTGATAACACCAAAAAGCCTAAAACCATAAAATCATTTCCATTAGGTCCCAAATTTGTATTTGTAACTAGGGACTAGTTCCAAAGAAAGTATATGATTTGTGAGCTCAACGGAAGAGTTATATATGGTGGGTTCATTCTCCAGAGGCAGACAACAACCAATGCTAACCTTTCAAACATGTATGCTTTACACACCAGATGCTTAATTGTAGATATTGCTGAAACATGTAGAAAAGGCCAGCAATTGGCCAATGTCTGCTGAAATAGTCCCGGGGGTATTCACATATGAAATGGATATGGATGTGAGGCTGCCGCTTCTAAATCCAGGGGCATTCGGTGACAGAGGATGTGAAAAATAGGGGTCTTTGGGTGAGAGACAGCCAAGTTGCTTCAAATAGGATTTTTTCGGATGGCAAATTGACAAAATTTTCCAAAAATGGGGTCTGGGTGAAATTTTGCAATTTTGTTTAAAAAGTAGGTCTTTTGGTAAAAAGTTTTCAAAATATGGGTCTTTGGGTGACAACGATTCTGAAAATGGGGGTCTTAACAGCTGCACATACACGTCACCTCCAAAAGTACCACCAGGGAAATAGTATGAAACCATCATTAGGAGAAATCTGTTGTGTCAGTCACATCAGGGTAACCTTCTGGGAGAACTGCCTTAGGATAGCCTCGCTTCAAGGTATAATTTCCTTGATTTTGTTCACATTCCCTGCTTTGAGCACCCTGTATTATATAGCATTTCCACAATTTTTCTCTCTGCAGGCATTTTCAAGCTACAGACACCAGAAAGTTCCATGACATCTGGTGCATGAATGAGGAAGAAGTGAAAGGTCTGGCAGGCAAGGTGTTGGAACAAGACCGCATCGTCACAGAACAGCAACTGGGAATGGAATGGAAACCACATCAAGATCTGTAAGTAATTGGAATGTTTTCCCCAAATAATTGGATGGGGGTGTGTGATGTATGCAAAAGGGATGTCCTTGGATTCACTAATGTGTCAGGCACTTGAGAGAATCTTGAGCCTCTCTTGTGGGAATTTTGAGCCACTCTTGTTTCAATTTTGAGCCTCTCTTGTAGAAATTTTGAGCCTCTGTTGTGGGAATTTTGAGCCTCTGTTGTGGGAATTTTGAGCTTCTCTTGTGGGAATTTTGAGCTTCTCTTGTGGGAATTTTGAGCTTCTCTTGTGGGAATTTTGAGCTTCTCTTGTGGGAATTTTGAGCCATTCTTGCGGGGAAGTTAAGGTTAATTGGTCAGTTGTGTCCCAAGGTTTATTGAAATTATTGGTGTTTTTAATATTGCAATAAAATGATGATGAATAACAAATATTTCATTAGTTCATTATCACCTAACCAAAGATAGGCAATTTGACTCCTATAGTAGGATTTTTTATTCCTGTCAGTTCATTAAAAGTTTTTGGGGCGTGTCGACGATTCCATTCGTTCTGAGAGGTTGTATACTTTACCCAATCAGTATAATAGAAATGCATGTCACGATACCGGATAAGATTAAGGCCATAATTAAAAAATGTCCCTTGTCTCACGAAGACAATATTACAAAGCAAATGCACTGAATAAATTCCAAACATCAAACTTCACCAAACTTCTGAGCCTTCAACATACGAAAATGATATGAGAATTAATTTACTCACCAAATTTCTTTTCCGTCATTAAGGAATACTAGAAAATCTGACCCGTTTACATTTATTCCTCTGTTCAGAAGTAATATTTGACAGCTTGGTTCCCACATTTTAAGTAGTTTTTCGAGGTTTGGTCACTCATAACAACTACAATATTTACGTGGCCTAATCCGCCTTTTACCCAGCCTCGATGTTCATGACACTTTATCCGTTTTTTTATTGACGGCAAAGGAATCGATAGCGGGTCTCGCACTTTACGACAATCTATTCAATTGAATCTTGGTAGAAGCCTGTACATATTTTATAAAGAAGTTCCTGTAAATGGGTTAAAGTATCATATTCTGTTGAACAAAGTGAGTATTTCAGCTGTTAGTTTTTTTTATCTCAAACATCCCCTCCAAATGCATTGTACCATCGACCATATGCGTTTACTGACAGAATAAAAAATCGACTAATATATGACTTTAACCGCATTTCAAGTTCCTTTCCCAAAGATTATTGTCAACAACTTTGGATGATTTTGAAGTCAGAATTTTCAAGTTTTTTGAAAGACCATTTTACAAAGCCTAACCAAAACACATAACCTAGCCTCAATTGATCCCTAGAGGTGCATTCAAATTCAGGTACAACTTTAGATTAAGTGGTTTTCTTTGAAATCCCCAAAGAAGAAATGTGATAAAATTAGATTTTTTAGTTTTTTTAATTCTTTTGTTATTTTATTGTTAATTTATTGTAGGAGTTTTCTGGATCACGTTGTCCACTTACAACAGACAGAAGCAAAAAGAACTGGTCTCTGCCCATGAGGTCCTTCAGGAAGTCATGTCCTCACCTGCTGGTAGTGAAAAAGATACACAGGGGTGCGCTTGGTCACTACGTAGTCAAAACCACCTCCACAAGGGGAGGGAGATAGGCAAGTGGAAGAGCAGGTGAGGAAGAAGTGGAGACCCGGCAAGATGTCGGTGAAGACGATTAAGAGAGTGCTGGAATTATTATGTGATGAGTCTGTAAGTGGGGATTAGCTAAGTCTGGGATTAAACTGGAGAGTAATGTTTCTATTCTAATGAAATGCACAAACAAGTGACAAATCAAAACAGGAAGTTGATTTTGTTTTTTAAATGTGAGTGTTAACAAAATAAAAAGCACAGAAATACAAGACCTATTATACTTTCCGAAATGCAGTACTGCCGATGGGGGGGGGGGAGAAGGGGTTAATTGATCTGAGGTCCTACTGGACCCGTAAAAATTGAAACAACCTGGTCTTCGGTGGCCTGTATGAATGCAAATAAGAAGGAAAGGGGCCCCATAACTCCAAGGTTCCCTGAGGCTCCCAATCTCTCTTGGCGTCCCTGCCGAAATGAAACGGGCTCACTTGCTCCCAATGGTTTACATGATTTATTCTGTCATGCAAGAAATTACACATGGTGGAAAGAAGTGGACTTAACCAAAGGGGCAGTGTGAGCCAGTTTTGTTTTGCAAAGTATAAAGTCCAAATATAAAGTGCAAGGACATGTGACCCTATCTGATCCACTCTGACCAATTTTTGGAATTCATAAGCGGTTCATATGAGAGAAGTAATATGATTGGGTAGTAGTCATGCATTGATATTTGTCATTGCATGCTGCTATATTAATGAGCATATGTGATGCACTCAGAACGATTGTGCACGATGTTGGATTGATTCATTTTACAGGCAGGTGTGTGAATTTTTTGTTAGAAATATTACTGCAATGCAGGGCCATACGTAGGATTAATTTTTGGGGGTGCGGTACTTTGAAAAAGTTTACCTTTTTCGGTAAAAGTGGACCTATACCCCCCTATACTTTTTGAACGTCTCATCACAAAAAAGTGGACTTTTTTTTGCCAAATGTTCTTGAAATTTTGGACCTTTTGTGCCATTTGGTGTTCAACGCAAAAATGAGTGCACATGAATTAGTTTATGGCCAATGCAACCTCAAAGATAAAAATATTCAGACGTTAACCTCATTTACTTTCATCTTGTTGTACATAATCTAAGCTTTCAAAAATGTTGAAATTTCCATGCCTGTAACATACTTAATAACAAAATTATGGGTCTTAAAATGATAAATTTGTTATGTTTTCTTTTGTTCTTATCACAATTGCATTGTTGCATATGTTTCAACTTCTTTATTGCTGACTTTGATCTCTGTGGATCAAAGCAGGCCACATATTAACATGATAATGTATGTAGCCTCAAATCCGAGCACCTCTCTTTTTCTATTACCAGGGCTTCCTGGTAGAGGCCAAGTTGAATAAGTTGCTAGCTCCGCTGGAGACAGACAACGCTGCCACCTCATGAAGCTGGACGCCATCTTTGCTTGGTAAGTTAGCACAAATCAGTATTGTGCCGATTTGAGAATTAGTGAAGTAGTTTTGTGCTGCTTTTTGTGCTATCGTGTGTAGCTCATCAGAACTTCAGTTAAATGAACAATTGCTTTCTGGCAGAAATCCTTTTTAGTTTACCAGTTATTATTTTATTACAAACTCTTGTAGCTTCTTCTGTAATTTCAGGCATTAATGAAAATAACCATTGTGCATCTCTGGTTATTTCAAGTAATCAAGGTATTCTCCCCCCCCCCCAAAAAATCTGTGTTATAGTTCATTTCTCTAACCTCCGTGCAGTGATTGTCATAAACCTTCCCCACAGCTTTTGCACGCGTCAAGATATGCGTCTTTGTGCGCGCGCGAGTGTGTTTTACGTGGTGCGACCCATCAAATCTCACGCTGACGGTCACGGCACGGAGGTAGGGAAATGGAGTAAATAGTAATTCCTAAAGTAAATTTCCAGCAACTGCCTGTACTTGTGTACATGTATGAGTAGGTAGGATCATTATTTCCTATGGTATGACCCCATTTTAAATCTGTATGTGCTCCACTTATTTAAAGAGCCAATAGATCCGCACTAGAAAGGCCAATTCTCGTTGCAATCTGCCCCAGCTTCTGGCACCGAGTAGCATTTAAAGCAAGGTACAAAAGAACGAAGACAGAAAGAAATCGAGAGAAGACAATATATCATCTGCTGCAACCGCATGATAATACTACATGACAACTCAATTACAACTGAACTGATTTCCTGTACACCAATGTTGACTGAAACAACATTCCCTTCTGTAGAAGTGGAACTCCCCCAAAATACCTATTTTCGCACCCCTAAAAGATAAATGTCTCGACCAGTTACCCCCAGGTCACACCCGCCTGTCAACCATGGAGCTCTCCTCACTTTCCGTTGGGGCACTTCCCAACGGACGCGCGTTTACCTGTGAAAGCATCTCTTCTATATATCATCCAAAATAACGAATTTTTGATACTGGACTATTTGTCGTCTCATACGGCATACCTCCTACGACTATACCATAACTTCCTGGATATATTACTTGATTATATACTGGATTTATAGCGCTCATTCGAACGGAATAAACGGAGACTTTTAACACCGTCGGAGAGCTCTTATTATTTATCTTTTTTGCACCGCCAATGCGGTCATGTGGTCTGAGTAGCGGGTAAAAAAAGTAAACAAAGGCAATCATTGACGCACGGTTGCTGCTTTGGATGCCTTTGACTATGGGTGGTTTTGTTATGTTTTATTTCTTTAGCGGGCTTGTGCTTGCTAACAATTAATATGGTTCTGGTGTGTGTATTATTTTATATAATGCTTTGTGGTATACTTTAACAAATATGTTGAAACTGTGTTGGAAAATTATTCTTCTTTAACCGTTGGGGTTGACTCGTTTACCGGTTGGTTTTGTGGTCCGACGTTGCGTACTACAAGGGAAACCTCCACGCACGTTGTTAATTTTTCTGGTACGGTTTTTTCAATATTGCGCACGCTATTCCATCAGCAACTCACCGCTCACCCCCGGATTAGGCTCATATTTCGTACGCTTCCCCTCTTTCATTCATGATTTGGATCCCCATCCTCTTTGGTGTCATCACAGGCAATGTTCCCTCCCGACCGGTGCCTCTTTCCTGTATTGGACTGTCGATGTTCAATGGCTCCATTGAACAGGGTACGCCGCTCGTGTGCGTACACTTGAGGGGGGTGGTAGTGCGGGATCTCCGGTCCGGGGTTCATCCACGGCTAGCCGCTGTTGCTCTGGGTGCTCCCAAGGTGGGGTCCACTAAGCTTCGGCTACGTCCGCGGCCATGCTGGATTGGGTTGGCTTCGGGCCGCCTCCTCAGCGCGCCACCGCGGCCGCTGGCTCCTCCGCCTGGTTCCTCCCTAGGGGGCCTGCGTCTGGTGGCAAAATCTAGCTCGGTCTGCTCTGTCTGCCAATCCCCCTGGGGGCTGGCGCTGCGGGCACTCCGGGAGTGGTGAGTGGTGATGGTTATTGCCCGGCGTCCGCCCGGGCGAATCCATCGCCGCGTTTGTCCACACCTAGCGGGTTGCGGTCCGGTGTCTTCGTGCACTTCGCCCGCTACCACGGTGGCCAATACTCACTCGGGGTCATGTTTAACTGGCAAACCCTGGGGCTCCGGCTTCGGTATCCTTGGCGGGACGCCGCAGGTGTTTACTACGCTCGCTGCACCCCGCGTGACTAGTCTTGCTAGTCATACAGTGCCTCCTCAGCTGGCGCCGCACGCTGTACCGGACCCTTCGGGGCTTGGCGTAGCGAGTGGTTCTCCGCTGGGCTGGCCCCTGCAGATGCCCAACTGACTAGGGGTCGGCTCGGGCCTCTTACTCGGGTACGCCTGCTGCCTGTAACTCGTGCTGGGTCCTCCTGGCAGGCAGGGCTCTCCTTCCGGCACCCGTCTCCGCGGCGGGTCCGCCTATTGCGGGGTTCCCCGGTGGGTGCCCCTGTCTCTGGCGTTCCTGCAGGGCTGCCCTCGTGCCTGCTCCTGCGTGGACACAGTACCCCGCCGCAGCCCTACCCATTTCAGGTTACGCTGCATCCCCCGTATGTGGCTTTCCCACCCCAGTCGTGCTGGCACTGCTGGGAGGGACAAGCCTGGGTATGGCTTTCGCTTGCGGGAGCCCCTCAGGCGATAGTCACAAACACCGACGCCTCCGCCGTCGGGGGGCTGCTCACCGTCAGGCACCACTCAAGCTGCGGCGGTACAATCCTGGGTCACCTGGTGCCCGGGGCAGGGCGATGTACCCGTCCACTACCCTTCTGCTTCACGGCCTTGGACTTGGGGTCTCGCCCCACACCTTCTCGGCCTGTACCCCCCTCAGGGTCGGGCTGGGTGCAGTCGAACCTCGTGGTTCCTGCGGCCCACCTATGCCATTTGGCTTTGGTCCCTGCGTTAGCCCGTGTCGCCGCCCAGGTTGGCATCATCACCTGGCCTTCCGCCTCCTCCGCCTCGTTCTGTTGGACCGTCCTCTCAGGACTCTACCAGCCGCAGACTTCCGATGTATCGGAGGATAGCTGTGCGGGATGGACTCGGGGCTCGGAGGAGAGTACATGTGTGAGACTCCACCTTCGCAGCCTTCGATGTCCGCGGTAGCTTCGGAGCAGGAGGAGGTGGATTCTCTTTCCCGCGTGCACCCCTCACGTGCTGCGCAGGGCGGCAGAGAGTCTCGGCTCCCCTCGCTGCCTGATCGGTGCCGGAGGAGGGAAAGCTCAATCTGGGCTTCCCTCTCCTCCCTCCGGAACTCGTCCAGGCATTGACGCTTCCCACAGACGTTGGTCTTCTGTGGAACGCTCCGGGGCGGTTCCTCAGAAGCTCTCTTCGTACCCGTGAAAACTTTCGCCAGGTCGTTGAGAACTACCGTAGGGGATTTCAACTCCTTCCTGAGGACTCCGACATAGATCTTACCTCGCAGCCAAGTTGCCAACAGGCAAGGCCGCCCCGACGGGAGTTCTCCCCCTTCTGGGAGGACCAATTGAGGCACCTAGACCTGGCGGTTACCTCTGGTTATCAGACGGGGCGCTTTTCTCTATGTCCCGCCCACGACCTCAGATCCTCGTTGGGCGCGGGTGGGTTTTTCTCCTCAGAAGCCTCCGATGCCTTGACCGTCCTAGCCTTTCAGTGACTCGGCAGACGAGGCTTCAATGGCGTTGGCGCGTCGCCTGAGCTTCTGGCGACGCGAGAACGCCTGTCCATCACTCTGCGAACCCTGAGCGCCGATCTTGCATCGAGGTCTCTAAACCAAGCCCGAGTCCGGTGACGTCCTCTTCGTAGGTGCGTTCGGTGACTTCACTGCTATCCTCAGCGGACGCGTGGACCGAACAGCGCTCAGGAAGCTCATGCAACAGATCTCCTCCCGTGGATCTTCGGCTAAGAATAAGAAGCGCTCGGCTCCCTTCTTCCAGCCGTACCGCCAAGCAGGCCGAAGCCGACCGACATCGCCTCAGCAACCCAAGAATCCCGCATCCCCGGCCACTTCGTCTAGAAATCCGGTGCCAGCCGAAGGCTCGTCCTCCTTCCAAAAGCAAGGCGCCTGGTAAGGGGAAGAAGCCCTTCGTCCTGAGGCAACGGCGTCCGCGGGTCTCTCTTCGGAGGAGCCTTACCACCCTCCGGTTGGGCTGCCGCTTGAATTCTTACGTCCGGGAATGGCCAGCCATTTTCCCGTACCTGGGTTCGATCGTTGGTGTAACGCGGGGGTATCGAATAGAATTCACAGCGGAACCCCCGGCGACTTCCCACTCGAGACCCACCCCCCCCCTCCCGGGGGAGCCGAAGAACCAAGTTCTTCTGGCGAGGTCTCGGCTCTTGGCGAAGAGTGCCATTTCCCCGGTCGACCCCCCCCCTTCACACCGAGGGTTTTGGTCGACGTTCTTTCTTGCTCCCAAGAAGACCGGGGTTTGGCGTCCCATCCTGACCCTGAAGCCTCTGATCAGGTATATCAAGCCGAAAAGGTTTCAGGATGGAAACTCTCGCTTCGATCCTGAGCTGTCCCTTTAGAAGGGGAGGCTGGGCGTCGTCTTTGGATCTGAAGACGCCTACCTTACAACGTTTTCCATTCGGCAAATCCGACCGTCGCTGGCTCATATTTCAAATCCAGGGCGTCGTACGAGTGGGAACGTGTCTCCCCTTCGGACTTCTCCACCTCCACAATCCGGAGGGTCTTCACGCTGGTGACCCGGGAAGTGGGCGCCTTCCTCCTATGCGGGCAGGGGGGTCAACGCTCTGCATGTCTGGACGAACTTGCTAACTAAAACGGAGACCCGTCGCCCAGTCTACGACCGAGATGGTCAGCGTATCACCATCCCGTGTTGCAGAGGTTGGGCTTTCATTTGGTCAACTTCGACAATTCGAGCCTAACCCCCCTCTCAAGACCTGAGGAATCTTGGTGGCGGCGCTGCACTGCTTCCGGGCATTGCAGAACCGACGGCCGAGCGGGTGGATGTCGTTTTGTTCAGATCGCGACATCCATGGCGCTGCTTACGCAGGGCCCCAGGTTATATGTTCCTAAGATCGACCTGTTCGCCTGGAACCTGATCACCAGCTCCCTCTTACTGCCACCCGGCTCAGACCGGGTGCGTACGCAGTAGACGCTCTGGCGATAGACTGGACGGGGTTCGCGGCCTATGCCTTCCCACCATTTCCGATTCTACATCGTGTAGTTACGAAAATTGGGCGGGAGGGTTGCCGTGTCCATCCTCATTGCTTCCCTTTTGGCCAAGCACATTTGGTTTCGTCCAATGTGGAGGCCTGCGGCTCTGCCGCTGCGTCTACCGAACCTTCCGGACCTAGTATCCCTTCCGGACGTAGGGAGCGCCAGTCTGTCGCGGGAGCACCTAGCGTTTGACTGCGTGGCCATTATTCGGCAGCGATGCCGAGATTCTGGGCTTTTCGCAGAGGGCGCCCGCTCAACAGAGGAAGAAGAAGTCTACCATTGACGCTTATTCGAAGCGTCTTTGGACGCTACTTCCGCGTGGTGGAGCGACGAGAGGTTTCAAAAAACAATCCCAACTGACTTGGGCAACTGTAGCCGAGATCGCTGACTTTCTCACTGGGTCGCTTTGATAGCGGACTTGAAACTGCGATTGTTAGCAACTACAAGTCTTATCCTGGGGATCATAGAGGGTTTCGACTACCGGATCAACCATTATCTACGATGGCTCGATCCGTCTCCTTCTAGAGGGCATGTTATACACGAAAACACGACCTCCGACCAGGAAGACGGTCGCACCCTGGACCATTAATACTGTCTTGACTATTTAGTGAAGCCCCCGTTTGCACACCAATGGCTGAGGCGTCAACTAAAAACATGTTCACCATTAAGATGGTCTTCCTTTTCGCTCTACAAGCCTCTGGGAGACGATGCTCGGAGATTAAGAATAGCTCGATGTCAACTCGTCAGCAATTCTCTCCTCGGGACAGGGTCAAATTGTCTTAAGGCCGATTTTTCTGGCAAAGAACAGTCATCCTCATTCCGACAGTCAACAATTATCTTACCCCGAATTGCATGTCACTCTTTCGTGCGGGAAGATCGCCCTGTGGTGTCGCCGTTCGGGCCTTTAGTACTATAACGGAAAACTATCCGCTCAGGGGCCGAACGACTCGTTGTTTCCTTACATACACACCGCGTTCCCCCCGGATCCCGCGTCACAAGCGACAATTGCTAGATGAATTGCGCTGTAATTAATGATTCAAACGCGGTGATAGGAGCTGCCCCAGCTCGATGCGCCCCATCTTCGTATATCGCTTCGGCATGGGCCTACCACCGCCGAATCAGTATTGCCGAAATCTGCGAGGCTATGTATTGGAGGGCTCCCACAACGCTTTTGTGGTGTACTACAAAAACGTACAAAACTCCCCAAGAGTAAACGTTGCGAGGGCACTCCTGCAGAAACAACACTAAATTCAACGTCACATACATGTCTCCCCATCCTGTTGCCGACTATGACGACTCGCCCCTCGGAGTAAATTCCGTTGTCAGGTGAGCATCTTGTCCCCGATTTTTCATGTTAATGCCTTTATGCCCTTAACATATGTTAACTTTAATGTTTAGTGTAGGTCTCCCCTTTGGCTGCACTCTGTGGGCTGCTCTGAAATATCATGCTCCACCTCCGACGGAGTGAGTCAGTCTGGTGTTGATTGAAAATATTCATTCACGGGGGTGAGCATATGTTTCAGTCACCATGGTGTTGTAAAGAATCAGTTCAGTGTATGATTATTCAAAAACACATTATGTTTAAAATCATCTAACTGAAGCCTGATTCCTTTCCAATGTTGCCTTCCCATTCAGGCCCGCCCCAACAGCATGGATATGTGACGCGTGTCCGTGTGGGTTTGAGCCAAAGCGGAATTAAGGGAGAGCTAATGTCGACAGGGTGTGACCTGGGGTCACTGGTCGGAGCCTTTCATCTTGTTAGGAGTGCTAAAATAGGTATTTTGGGGAATTCCTCTTCTCAGAAGCGGGAAATGCATGTTTCAGTCAAAACATTGGAAAGGGAAATCAGCTTCAGTTAGATGAGTTATAAAAACATAATGTGTTTTTGAATATTATCAATTAAATAATGGTGTTGGTTATTGGACGTCCGTGGATGTTAGTGTCAAAGGTCAGAAATACCTTTCAAACACAAATAAATGAGCCTTGTGCACAAATGATCGAATTTTATTAATATAACAGATTATATGATTTGTAAAGTGGTTGTGGTTCAAAATGTGGTATGTCAAAAACAATATAAACATTTAAAAATTCAATATTTAAGATTATTATTACTTAGAGTTTAATAGTGTCCTGTGTTGAAAGCGTTGCAGTCCAACGATGATATGCATTATGGTCCTCAAAGCGAATGATCCAAAATGACAGGCATCAGTTCACATAAATATCCATGGTATATCCCTGCAATCTCTGAGTCTGAAGGTAATATTGTCCAGCAGGTTCAAGACGAAACAAGATTTTCCCTCGACAACACTAATTTTCTGCGAATACAGTCCGGGTATTCTACCACCATCAGTCTGTCGAAATTGTCCTCATTTTGTACCAAAAAACTGGAATCTCTTTTTGGTTCCAAAACTGAAGCTCTTCTGGCTTAAAAGATGGACAGCACACAAGATTTAGTATTAAAAGCTCCGGCGGCAATCCAATATTATAAAAAAATCTGAATATCGTAAAGCTCAAACTACCATTATGTAGATTAAAAAAGCTATAAATAATTATACTGTATAGCTTCCGGTTACTAATGCTGGCGGATCAAAACTTTGCCAAATTCTGCTTTTACCATAGTTCACAAAAGTTCCCAGTCTTTAAAATTAGATCTTACACAGAATCATGCAGAAACATAACTAGCACTGTCAATCAGATTCACAAAAAATACATCACCTGAATTGCATCATTTCACATTTTATTTAATCATGGGGAAATTCCCAGACCGCATGCAATGTTTTGATCTCAAAGAAATAAACAATTGACTCAGGTTCTAAGTTTACATCTTGGGGGAATTCCCACTCCTATCTATTGTGTATCTATCTAACAGGTGCACCTTGCACAAACAACACTATAGGGAATCCCCTGCTCTCCTTTTATCATAAACAAAGTACTTTTCCTGTGAGAAATCTTTTCTCAAATAAAATTGAGAAAATAATGTTTTAATCAAAATTTTGAGGGTAATATAACAATGTACTTATTCTTGAACACCTTGTATTCTGTAGGCACTTGGTATAGACACAGAAGATGACATTCATCAGTTAGCTGCCTACTTCTTGAAAGCTGGACTGCTTGTTACACAACAGGAGACTGGTGCTAGGAGAGAGAGTATGGCAGAACCACCTGCACCAGAGGTGCCTGTGACTGAACAAGTAGGTACACTGATGTAGCAAGAGGATGACGGGCTGTGGTTAGGATGGGGATTTTCCCTATCTGACCCACTTTTTTCTGACACACTTATGAATTTGGAAACCCTTCACGAAATAAAACACAGGTTTATTCCGTTAAGGTTTATGAATTCATCAGTGTGTCAGAAAAAAGTGTGTCAGATGCGTCAGGTTACGGAAACTTCCGTTGGAATGTTTATTGAGACCCTTGTCCATATTGCGTATCATGAAGAAATTCATATTGTGATTTTGCAATTTGGCAATTTATTTGAACATTTTTTATTAGTATGATAGCTTGAAATTTCACAAGTTACAAAACGATTAATTTCCTCCTCATATTTTCAACAAAAATGCCCTGCATCTTGTAGTCCGTGCGACTTTCCTGCTAACATATTGCTAAAATCCACCCAAATAGAAAACACTGAAAAATGCTGAACTGTCGATAAATGTTGATAAATGTCATTGTATACTGTGTTAATAACCCCTGAGGCCTACCACCTTTCTTAACAATATCTCTGATTAGCTCATTGCATGATATAACACGATATACCTTCTGAGTAACCGATTGAAACGGATCTTTATATCTGTATGCATTTTTAAGCTTTTCTTACCATGTCTGATAGGTTAATTACATCATATAACCCTATGAATAGCAAACTAATAGGGTTAGAGATGCCGCAACCCGATCACAACTTTGCTTCATTGGAAAGGTTATCCCCATGATACCATAAGTCAGCAAAAAGGAAGCATGTATAGTTAAATTGTAAATAATTTCAGATGATACATATGTATAGGTAAAGGGGACGGACCTGATGTGTACACAGGAACGGAGTGCCCATCTCTCTTTCGAAGCGATTGGGCCAGACTCCACCACATAATGTTGCTGTAGGGGGGTCGCCACACCTCCTCTACAGCGAGTCTGTTACCTTCCCGACATTGAATAATGCCGGTACCCATTTATACACCTGGGTAGGGAGGAGTAATTGAAGTAAAGCGCCTTACTCAAGGGCGAAACACATTGGCCTCAGTGGGGCTCAAACTCACAACCTTTGGGGTGCGGGTCGGGCGCTTTGTCCACTGGACCACATGTGCCCCCACATATGTATACTCTCTGCCAGAATTGTTCAGAGATATTTACTGAGCCAAGTGTGACGTGCATCAACACGTAAGTGAATGCCGATTGGTTTGTCGAGTAGGTCGGCCTCCCCATTGGTTAATCATGCATGAGGCTACCCATAGACTCCACGGGATTGCAGATGTTACAATGTGCACATTGCCGACCTCTGAACAATTCTGGCAGCAACTTTAGTATTTAATCCCATTGGTAAAGATTTGAAACAAATCTTCAAAAAAATTGTCATGAAATTAACGGCAGATTTTGACTTGATTGCAGGAGGGAGTCAGTAGTCAAGCCGGTGATAAACCACAGATGACTGATACAGCTACTGGTATGGAACCGACCGATGAAGATCAGGGACAGGTACGGGGTGTCCTACCCTGTGTGGGATTGTGATAGATGCCTAGCTAAGGAAAGGATATGCCCTAATTAACTCTTCTCTTTTTTGTTGGTTTAGGTAACGTAATTGGTTGTTGACAGGTGAAATTAGAGCATGAATACCATACCTTAGAACATTTTCTTTAGGGTAAAGTGGATGTGATGTCAGTTGAGAAAAAAGGACATTTTCAATCAACTCTTTCTTGTGCGGTATATAGGGTGTGCTTGAGTGGTGGATGGGATGAGCATAAGGGATTATGG
The DNA here is from genome assembly GCA_023653785.1 of Ophioderma brevispina. Classification (NCBI taxonomy): domain Eukaryota; kingdom Metazoa; phylum Echinodermata; class Ophiuroidea; order Amphilepidida; family Ophiodermatidae; genus Ophioderma; species Ophioderma brevispina. Next base: position 29,483 of record JAMKCH010004716.1, on the reverse strand, counting down.
CCAATAGGATGGGTATGTGGGACGCTGGCTAATTAAAAGGTTATTTTTTCCTCTGGGCTAATAGATTTGGATGGTGGAATGGGGTGAGAAGGTGCATGTATAACATTTTAACCCTTTACACCTGTGCTAGGTAATTTCCTGGGCCTCGCACACCTAGGATTTTAGCAGTAAAGATTGGCCTGTAGTGACATGCAGCCAGCACAGTTTTGTGGGCAGACCAGACAATATTGGGTTAGAGTTCCATTGAAAAACAGCCCAGAGGCGAGACATTGTGTCTAGAAATCAAGGGCAGGTACCATCCAGAATTGCCTATGTCTCCCTAGCTTTAGCAGTGGTTCAGATTCACTGCACTAAAACAATGAACCCTCTGAACCGAATCTGGGCTACCTCTAGTTCCCAGGTAAAGAATTATTGTTTATAGGTATGTGATTGTTCCTTTTTTTTTTTACAGTACCCTGGTGATCATTCAGGACCAACGTCAGATGAGGCAGGGGCTAAGATGAAGAGCAAACCTGAAGATGCTGAAAAGGTAATGGGTTTAATTACAACAGGAAATAGCATAAAAATGGACAATTTTTTTAAGGCAAAAAATAAAAATATTTTCTCAGACTAAAAAAAGAAAGTTGACTTTGTTCAGTTAAAAAAGGGGAAAAAAATGTTTAGTTACGATTTGTACTGGATGTATTTTTGTGCAATTTTTTACAATTTTTTTTCAATCGCTGGCTTTGAACTGTGACGAACATAGCTGCACAGCGTCAGGCAGTAATCACACTGTTAGTAGATGGTATGCAGTAAAATCAAAGGTTACCGCCCGCTGTCATGAAAAAAATTGAAAATGGAAATACACTACCCACTTCTTGGGCAACAATCCAAGATGGTCAAACTAATAGGTTTACACTGGATAGCTCGAGAGGTCCTAGTTTCAATTTTAAATTTAGATGGCACTCAAAAGTGTTAGATGTACAGCATGGTTGATGTAAACAGTGAAGTCAGTTGTCGATGGTTCAGAGTTCCCATTATAATTCTTGCTATAGGAGTGAATTCAAGTCACATGTATCCACAGAATGTTCAAGAAATACCCACACCTTCAATCAATAATTTGCTCTCTTGAATGTTTTGTTTGATTATAAAAGTTTTCCAGCATATTCTACACAGTTAGGCAAGGCATGTCAAGTTTTCATTGGCATTTAGCATGTTACTTTTACAGGATATATCATTACATTTCAATGGTGGTTAGTTTTTGACACACACATAAAAAGTGATTCACATTGCAATGGAAACAGAAATTTGATGTTTGTCCTTCATGCTATCTGTCGGCAGAAAAAAGAACAGATAAAGGGTTGGAGGAGAAATTTGTAAAGATCCAAACTCTACCCCCTTTAAATCAAATAGTGCATCAACCAAATGAGTTCAATTGTGAATTCTTAAACAGCTGTGAAAATGTAAGCAATTTCATTGGCTGATGCCCGGGTTCAATTCGACAATTGAACCCAGGTAGTACGCGCTGTGTATTGATGTTATTTTTAGGTTGAAGCGCTCGCGTCATACCACGTTTTGCTATGTTCGCGTGCACTTGCCAATGTTGCGTATGATCGTTGCGTTCAATGGGTTGTTCGATTGTTGTCACGGGTGGTGGCAGTCCTTTCTTGTTGTATTTAAAGCATCGCAAAATTGGGTTAAAGATGACTTTAAATGATAAAGGTGTTTATGAATAAGAATAAAGGTATGATTTTGGGAACCGGTTCTCTCTTTACGACGAATTGAAACTGGCGACACCATTATTTTTGCGTGGAAGAACTGTCTCCGGCCTCGTTCGTCCACTTAAAATAATGGTATCGCCTTGGTTTCAATTCGTCGTAAAGAGAGTACCAGTTCCCAAAATCATACCGTAATCTCTAAATAAATGCACTAACTATAATTGATTGCAATTTGCACTCGTATTTTGATTGTAGGATGAATTTGAGGAGGGAGAAGATGCAGAAATCTTACGAGCTACGGGTCTACAAGAGGACTCTGGTTCAATTCGTTCTATGAGATCAGATGGTTCTGATCTCATCCACCCTAATGATGTCTTCAAAGCTCTCAGGGAATTTGTGGATGAGCATCGCAAACCAACCAAGTAAGCTTGAAGAATTTAAGAACTCTCTTTATTTGTTTCAGAACAGTGAAATGGTTGAGAACAGTGAAAGAAGAGCCTTTTTTAATATAGCTTAAGATAATAAATTAAAAGTAGTGCTGAATGAACTGTATATTTTGCATTTTCTTTTGAAAAAAGTTTTTACTTTCAATAAATAATCCCCACCTGCGGGTTCGGGGTTTAGAATTGGCCTGTATGTGTTCCCCTGCATGTCGTAAAAGGCGACTAAATTGGGCCCCCTGCGGTGTTCGGGGTAAGAATTGGGGCCCGATGTGTTTCCCCTGCATGTCTGTAAAAGGCGACTAAAAGGGGCCAACTCGTCTGTTATTTGAACAGACCTGGTTTTCTTTAAATTTTAGGATTATATTAGAAATGTTAATGATTTGACTGTGTAATTGTATTGTTAAGATGTTCTGTTGTTTTACTTTTTTTATTAAACAAAATGTGTTGACATTCAGATAATGAAATTCATAATCAACAAACAATTATCAATTACATTTGTCCATATGTACGACCACACCTATTTCTGTTTTTTTGTAATAGTAAATAGTAGCATGTTTTAGGGTTTCTTCCTAGTGTAAATTGTTGAATGTAATTTACAATCTATCAGTTTGGGCATATTGCCCTATTGTATTGGAGCCATTATAAAATGTACATGTATGAGACATCTATTTGGTCTGTAAAGGGGGATCTCATGTTTCATGTTCTTATGGGATTGTCGATTATCTGTATTGCTTTAAGTTTTTGCTTGGTACTGGATGATGGATACCTTTGTCATCAGTCCTATGATGTGTGTAAGTTAATAAATTATCAGTATATCTTTTTGAACTTGTTTTTATTATACATTTTCTAAGTGCATCTTTGCAATTAGTTGGTTTTTTATCCTTGTTTTTTATACTGATAGGTGATGCTGTGGTTCATCACTGTATGATTGTATCCTTTTGTAATTGTTAATGTAATGTGAATTTGAAATGAAGTTTTAATATTGCTTGTTTTTTCATAATTTAAATGTTAAATGACAAATGTATGACAACGATATAAACACAATTGTGGTTGAGTTGTCGTTAACTTTACTACTCCCCTCACTCCACTAAAATAATGTATCCCAAGCTAGGTTGTTATCTTCTCTAGCTCTAACAATCTATGCATTTCTTTTAACATACTCTCTGCCCAACTTCTATCATATTACGGTTTCCTGTATTATGTAAATCAGTATCTCCAAGTTATTACAGCAGTTTGACTCCGTGCAGAACAATTTAAAGCAGTGGTGACACAATTTTGACAACTGATATAAGTAGGGGCATGCAAGAGCTATTACCTCTGCAAAATCAGAATATTCCATTGTGGGAATCTTGCCATATAGGCCTACAAAGGTCATGATTTCTATGTTATAGCGCCCATTTTCCATAGAAAGACGTGTACAACTAGATTTTGAAGACAAATCATATTTGCCTGCAATGAAATTTCTTAAATTTACACAGAATGTAGTTAGTGGAATAAATAATCCAAATCAGTTGTCAAAACTGTGTCGCCATTGATATTTGTTGTTTTATTTTGGTTTTGTCATAATAAATGAGACTTTCAAACAACTGTGTTATCACTACCCTGTTTATGATAAACCTAGTTATTTTTCTCCAGACTTCCAAATATTCTGTTTCTGTAAATTGTTTTAAAATTGCTTTACTCTAACTCTTGCCCATCATGAAAAAAAAATCCTTTGGAAATATAATCTGTCTCTAAGGGCTTGATTTTGTCATTTATTATTTTTTTTTCAGAGAAAAAGTGAAGCATCAGACATTCCGGATAATATCAGGAGAAGAAAGAGACGACAGGTAAGACACTTTTTTTATCCATTTATTCTTACTAAATGGCGGAGGATCAGCTTTAAAATGCAAGTAGTTCATCTACCAGTAGAATACATTTTAAGATATACAACCAGCACTCAAAGTAGTCTATAGCTACAACCTTGCTTTGTATAAACTTGCTAACATTGTGTTTATGGCCACTTTTATTAAAAGTTGAAAAGAATTTGTTGAGGGATAATTGTGTAATGACACGACTTGTCTGATTTTGTTTTCAGTGAGGATAAATCCTATTGGGAGTCATTTCCATCGGTGCTGTCAGAGAACCAAGAGAAAGTGTGGACAGCGCTGGTAGAAGCTTTTGAAAAGTACAGGTAGGCTTAGTTTTAGTAAGGGTACATACACTTGGGCATATCTCATACCTGGCAACAATTCCAATTAAAATTCTTTTTTTTTTTTTCAGACCTTTCCGGCCCCTGAGGGGACAAAATTAAAAAAAAAGCAATAAACGGTCAGCAAATGATGGTATGACTAGGTGTATCCAGCTTCACCCCATTTAACAGAAAAAATACTGAGTAAACCTATTCAGGTACTCTTATGATATAGGTCTATAACTACTCTTATAATATCACAACCAAATAATGGGTTTCTTTCTGCGTCTAAAATTGAATTTCTTCATACAAATATTTCCCTGTTGTTCTGGAGCTGTCCCTTAAATTTACTACTTTGGGTTCTATCTAGCGTAGTGTGGAATATTTTAAGTAAATAAATATACAAAAAAAAATGATTTTGAAGACAAAATTGGGAGTGCACTTTTCTGGATATGTCCATGTGTCTCTTTAATGTTTCTTTAAGAAATTTATAGGGAGATGTTGTTTTAAATTCTCAAGGGCATGAAGAGCGTATCGTCATGTGAGTGTAAGAAGGTCATAAGTGCAATAGCTGCCATGTGATACATGCTGCCATGTATTAGAATGACTCAATTTGTCTTTTCTTGAGTGTGTGGCTCTTGAAATGGTTCTTCAGGCTGTGCCACCTGAAGAACCATTTCAAGAGCCACTGACCGAAGACTTGGCATAATAGTATGTTTCATGGTAATTTCTGACAAATGGCAGCTATTGCAATTACAACCACCTTGCATTCGCATGACGATAGAGAAATTTCCATATAATGTATAAGGTCCAGTGTTAAAAGAAGAGATCATAGCTATTTCCACTTAATAAGTAGTCGGGTTATTATTAAAATAATAGCCTAATTCATTAGGTAGTCATTGTTTGGATGCTTAATAAAATGAAGTAGCTCCAGAAATTGTCTTCTGCTTTCTTAGTTCAAATTAGTTTGATTTTCTTGGAACCACATTTGAAAAAAAAAGGAAGAATGACTTTACTTACTGACATTTATTTTTCTTCCATACTTACAGCGATGTTTTGAGCAACCGCGCCAAGCTAATCACCGAGACAGACGCCCTCCGGCAGCAGAATGCAGAATTGCGCATGCTCTTACATCAGTACATCACCTCTAAGGTGAACCAGGAATTGGAGATCCCACCGACTAGAGTCCTCAACCTGGATTGTACCCTTCAGGCGTGATGGCTTGCTCTGGCTGGCATGACCATTATAGTACCTTTTCCAAGTTTGGTCACCTCTGCTTATTCAGAGTATTGAGAATTGGCCCATTGGATTTTAGGTAATAATTTACAGTATTCCACAATTGACGGGGACAAGTTTTAATACATATATGCCACAGTCTTTGCTTTGAGCAGATGAAAATGTGATGTTTGAAGATTGTCAAATCGATGAGAGTGTGTAAAGGACTTCTTATTGGTAATAGTGGGTGAAAATGTGAGTTTCAAGCGTGAATAGCATATTCCCTTAATATAAGTATGTTCTCAAGGCATCTTTTTCACTGCATGCTGATTATGAAAAAAAAAAAACTCTTGATATCTAAGTTACAAAAGAGTGATATTCTAGATATTGAGACTTGGCTATCTTATTTACAGGTGTATTTTGTGATCCTTGCACCTCATTTTTGTTTATTGTTCACTAGATATTCACGAAAAAAGGTTATTTCCAAAATTTTTCAGTTGATTTGACAGTGTGTTTGAGGTTGTGAAGCAAGTGGTTTGTATCATTGGGGGGGTGCCCTGTAGATCCACGTGTTGTAATGTCTGCTGTTTATGGACAGAAAATAGGAATTATGAATTTCGTTTTTCCAAGTAGAATAAAATTTGCATGAAAGATTAGGCACACATACTCTACATTTGAGGTGATATAAAATCTCAACTTTTTTAAGGTACGTGGGGGGGGGGGGGCAAAAGCTGTGGATTACAAAATGCCCCCTTAAATCCAATTGTAAAAGGTTACGTATGGAATTAAGTTAGGGTATGCTAATGTTACACCTTTTAATTAACAGCTTGTGTAGCCTCCCACTACTTCCACAACTAAAAAAGGGTTTATGTGCATATTTAATCGTGTTTTCCTTACTGGAGGAGACCTTTGTGGATGACGTCATTTTAAGTTTAGAGATGCCAATCTGTATGTAAGAAACAGCCAGCTTCATTTCCATATCAATCAACTCTTTTGGCTATATTTCTAAACAAATTGCCTCTAAAATGTTCCACTGCTATCCCTAGTTTCGTCTGACCTAGAATTGTGATTTAGTGTCATTGCCTTGTTGCATAAAGCAACACTGGGATATCTGTTTTGGATAACATTCTTTTCAATCAGTCAGCTGAAAATGATAAATACATACTCACACCTTACAATTATATTCTAACCTCTTGTGTGTGGTCATGTCCTTCATGTCAGCATAACAGTGTTAGCCTGGGGTAAAAACTTCATCAAGGGATTGATCACCTTACAGAATAAAGCTGTATAATTTCTCAGTGAAAGTCTTTCCTGTAGAATAATTCTTGTGACCTGCCACAGAGAAAAGGTAAACCCAGTGTGTACCATGTGTTGGGGGTGGATATGGCCCGTATGCAGAGAGAGTTGAGCTGTGGTAAAGACTTACTACAGACTACAGACTCAGTGGAAGTTTTTTCACTAGACCAATTCTTTTTGTAAACATGCGTCACTATGAGCTAGAGTTGTCTCAACTCACCATGACAAAGTTTCATAACTTCATTTACAGTCCAAACCTCGTTTATCGGCCACTCATTTCTCCGGATCTTCTATTAGTCTGGCGGCGACTGGCGGCGAATGTGCCTGCATGGGTATTTTTTCTAAGTTTGTTCCTTATTTTTTCTTGTTTTTTAACAGGGTTTTTTCAGATCCGTATTTCATGATTTAAAATATGTTCTATTGTGGCTGGAACTGTTACGATGCCGTGTAAATGTCCGTCGGTTTTGACATACCCGCGGCGCTAGTCAATAGGCAATGATCGGCCATTCAAGACCAGGTGAGGAATTTTGACAGACAATCGATCCGGACTTAGATATCCAAAATGCGATATAGCAATAATTGAAATAACATGCAAAAACAATGTGGTATAATATCCGTTTTATTTCTCACTATTTCCATATATGATTCATAACACTCACAATTTGTTACAGTTGTTATAGCAATGTAGAAATACATTGTCACCACCACTATCCCCCGGAATCAACGGTTAGCCTGTGTTTGAGCATAAATCACCATGATCCGGCCAAATCGCATATCCGGATGAGCGCCAGTCCCGACGTCGTCCGGATAAACGAGGTTGGACGGTACTTCCATTCATCAGTGTATTTGAAAATACACCCTGGTTTTGGGTTATGCATATGATGCCGAAGCACACAAGGTCAGTCATGTCAATGCATGTAACAAGTACAACCCACTGAACTGTGTCCATTGGTGGATGAACATATTGTACTGAAAGATAACCCCAATGTGGTACTCATATGTGATCGTATGTGGGGTATGTCCTCATGTAAGAGGAGAGAGTTGGCCAAGGGTAAAGACTTCCATAGAGAGATTGAGCAGCCACGAATAAAGCACTAATTCTCCATGGAAGTCCTTTTCACTAGTCTATTTTTGTAACCGGCTTAAAGGAAAGATAATGTAATATGGTAGCACTTATGTGATATCCATGTGATAGCAATTTGGGGTATGTCCTTCATGTAATAATAGAGTGCTAGCCAAGGGTAAGACTTCCATAGAGAGATTGAGCAGCTTACAGAATAAAGCTCTAACTTCTCAATGGAGTCTTTTCACTAGACTAATTCTGTAACCGCCTACATGAATGACATACCCAATTGGTACTCCATGTGAGACCCATGTGATAACAGTGTGGGGTATGTCCTTCATGTAAGCAGAGAGTTAGCCTGGGGTAAAGGGACTCTCCTATTGGGGATTGAGTAAGCTTACAGAATAAAGCTCTAATTCCTCAATGAAGTCTTTTCACTAGAATTTAATTCTGGTAACCTGCCTACATGAATGACATACCCCATGTTGTACTCCCGTATGATATCCATGTGATAGCATGTGGGTAATGTCCTTCATGTAAGCAGAGAGTTAGCCTGGGGTAAAGACTCCATATGGGGATTGAGTAGCTTACAGAATAAGCTCTAATTCCTCAATGGAATTCTTTCACTAGACTAATTTTGTACCTGCCTTACAGAAAGATAACCCCATTGGTGTGGTATCATTGATATCCTTGGTGGGGTAGTCCTTCATCATGAATAAGATTGTGTTAGCCCCCAGGGTAAAGGCTTCCATTGAGAGATTGGAGCGCTTACAGAATAAAGCTGTAATTCCTCATTGGGAAGTCTTTCACTAGACTAATTCTGTGACCTGCTAATGGTCAGGGATAAACCCAATGTGGTACTCATGTGATAATGCATGTGATAGCAATGTGGGGTATGTCCCTCATGTAATCAGAGTAGTGAGCCTTGTGTAAAGAGACTACCCATTGAGAGATTGAGCAGCGTACATGTTAAAGCTCTAACTCCTCAATGGAAGTCTTTTCAACTATATAATTCTGTGAAACTTGCAAATGGGAAGAAAAAAAACTCCATGTGCATACCCAGCTGACATCAAGTGATAGGTTATGTCCTTCATTTAATTAGCAGAGAGAGAGAGAGTTACTGGGTAAGACTTCCATTGGAGAGATGAGTAGCTTAGTTAAGCTGTATAATAATCCTCAAATGGAAGTTGTTTATCACTGACTATATCTGATCTAAGCAAAGATAACCCTATGTGGGTCTATGGATGTTATTCCAGTGGTTGTAATGTGTAGTGCCTTATTATCCAACAATTTATTTAGACAGTAAGATATATGAAATTGTCAGGTCATTGTTGAACATCTATTATCCGTCCAAATTACTATCCAAGTTTTTTATTTAGACACCTTTGTATATATTTGTAAAATAGACTGAACATGTAAATTATGAACTCAATAAGGTATTTCATGAGAAGTAACACTGAATTGTCAGATTTTTTTTTTGTGTGAATTGGATATCTTAATTCAAAGCACATACCAAAGGATCACAGACATTCTGTAAAGGTGGGTTAAATGGAAGGGAACACAAACTTATGGCTTCAAAAACTTAACCAGATGGTCCCTAAAGGTTTCAAATTGCCAACTGTCCATAGCCAGATCAACTTTTCTGTTAAAGACCAGGAAGTTTTAATATGAACCAATTGCCAGGATATATTCAAGCAACGGTTTCAGGCAGTAGCTAGGTGGCGAAATTTATATTCTAATGGCCCATGGTTTTACCACCCTTTTGTGTTTATATAACCATGTATCCTACGCTATGCATTGTCCATGCATTATCAACTTATTCTGTCATGTTACTCTCCTTGCTTAACTGCTTTATATCAATTTTAAAAACAGTTTGAACAAAAATTGGAGCCCTGTTAATCGTAACTTTGAAAACCCACAAAGTGAGTCATTAGGAAGATTCTTGTGTCCATTCTTCAGTTCGTCATTTCAAGGAATGTTAAGAACACCAGTAATTGTCTCTTATTACACTTTTGTTGAAACCCATGCTGCTCTTAGGTTGCAGTTGTCTAGAACATGGTTCTGATGTAGGATTCACATTTTTAATCTACAAAAAGAACCGGTAAAACATCATCGAGGGATTTCTACAAATTGGACTAGATTTTTTGTTCTGATAAACATGAATATTTTACCTGCATACATTTTTTACCACCACTCATCTCCACTGTAAGTGCATGACAAAATAGATTTTGAAATGGTATTTCACGTTTGAGAAAAAAAATTGAGGTGTAACTAATAGGTCTTCACTCAAAAAAACTTGGACTTTTTCTGTTGGTAACTGTATGGGTGATACAGACTTTGGTGGCCAAAATCTCAAAATGGCGCAAAAGTGCATGAGTGAGTGAGGGCCTTCCATTAGTCAACCCTCAAGACAAACCAATGTTTTTGATTTTATCTGTTTCTGAATTGAGGTGCCTACCTGAACTTCAACCTCAAATTGAACCAATGTAATTTTAATTATTGATCACAATCTGAATACAACGGTATATAGGTTTCAAAAGAGGTACTCTTCCTCCTGGTAAGTTTCAAGTGTATATTACAGTTTTTTATTTTGAACATAATATGTTTGGACAACAAAAATATCCTTGATATCATTGGCAAACGTTACCATATGGGTCTAGGGAAAGCACTCTCCATGGCCCTCTGTTTTGTGGTGTTCCCTTAAGATACCCATCAAAGGTCCTCTTGATCTTTTGATAAACAACTGAGGGCATAACCTCTGCTTCCTAATAAAGATCCACAGAAAAATAGTAAATTAAGATTTATTTTCATCATAAACTTGTAATATTCGTATTTTGAATTCTTAATGCTTGATTCCAAACTTGTAGTGAATGTTTAATGAGTGCATTTGAATTGTTTTTCACTATAATACACCACTGTTATTATGACTCTAACCCCCCCAAAAAAGGCCATCCATTAAATGTTCCAGGGTTTCCTCATAGGAAAATCAGTATTCGCCAACAACCACAAAGTTTCGGCAACGTTGAGGCATCAACTGCTGTTAAGGGTGCCAAATTTAAGTGGTGGCAGAATACTAAAGTCATCCCTCATAATTTAAAAAAGATATTAAAAGTTGTTCTTGATGAAGATTCGAAAGGACCTATTTTATATAGGTCTGATTTAAACTACCATTTTAATTCGCATTCACTGCAGTTAGGCGTATAACTCCTTGTGCATAGTTACAACAACATCACTCCTACGAAATACAATTTCTGCTATAAACAAAACATGAAGGAATTTGACGTCCTTTAATCAATATGCAAACAAAACTCAATTACCAATTTAAATTGGATCACTATTGGATTTTGTCACCTAATGCTGCAATTCTAACTTTTTGGCGTGCTGTCGCAGTGTCGCAAAACCTCAAGTTGTCGTGTTGTCTGCCTACTTCTGTTTTTTGTCGCTGCGACAAAGTTCCTCAAGTATTTCACATCCTTTTTCGTGTTTTTGCGGCAGACGGCTCCACATGGCGCCATTTGTTTACTGGAATATTCCTCACCCAAATCCCAAAATGAATCATTTTTATTGATGTCCCATCGCTGCGGAGGAGTTTAACAAATATGTAAATACTTCGTGCATTTCATTGGTCAGTTTTTTTACGGCATCGGGTGGTGTCGCAGAAAAGTTGAGTTCAAGTCACCTCTTCGCTGTCTGTCGCAGGGAGCAGCACGACAAACTAATCGATTTATCGGCTTGTCGCAGCTTGTCGCAGCATGGTCGCGGCGACATGGCAAGTTTTATGGTCACGTGTTAACTACGCTTGCGCTGTTGCACAAATTACTTGTTGTGCGACACTGTGACAGCACGACAAGCTAGTATGAAACCAGCATTAGATGATTTTTAATTAGGCTGACTCTGATTTCCTGAGAAGTACTGCACCCTCAATTTTTCAAACAAATCATATATATAATGCTTGTCCATATACTAATCACTGTGTGAAATAGCTATATAATCCATTTACCTCCCTCTAGTCATTGACGTGAATGCGTTCAGACAACTGTTTTGCGTGTATTTTGCCTTTATACACGTGTGTGCGTACACCATTGCTTTGAATCAATGTTCGTGATTTAATGCTGCGTCTGTTACACGCTGATGTCACTGACTCGAGGAAGGTAAAAGCTCAAATCAAAGACCTTCATATAGAAAATCAAAACTTCGATATAAAATTCTGGATCCGGAATTTTTGTTGTACACAGTATCCCATGGTATGCAATACTATATAAATGTTTACTTCATCAAAACGAAAAATCCGATTCATCTCAACTTTGGAATTGTGCATTTTAGGTTAGTATCTTTAATTCTAGTGGACTATTTTTAAGTACAGGGTGTCTCAGAAAGAATTCCACCCTAACTATTGGTGACCGTAACTTCAAAGGTGAGTATCACATTTGACAAATTTAAAAAGAATCTTAAACCACAATTATTTTTCAATATTTTAATGTAAACAGCATTCGATTCGGTTCAGTAGTTTTGAAGAAATAAGTGATTATGTAACACATGTCAATGGACACTTCCAAGTTTTGTAATAAAGTGATTCAGACAGAACAGGCGAGAAATAATCAATACGTCTTATTTTCTTTTTCATTTTATTTCTTTAAAACAAAATAAGATAATGATATTTTGCACCAGGTTCAACATAATATTGCACATACATTACAAAAGAAATTTACATCTTTTCTTTTTCACTTAAAAAATTGAAGACAATTGAAGAAATGTCAGTGACATCTTCAGTCTTTTTGACAAGTTAAAGGTTGCAACGAGAGATATCACATATCATGTGTCCCTAAAAAAATCGAAAGTAGTGATTTTTGCCCTGATGTAAAGCTTTCCATCAAAAATATCCCCATCTGAAATGATTAAGCTGAAAAATGTTTCTTTGGTACAAAATTGTGAAATTTCTAATTTCGTATAGGAGCAAATACGAAATTCAGCCTATGTTTTACATTGAAATATAGGCAAACGAAAATCACCTTTTTTCTCTCTTTAAGGCATTTCTGTAGCCAATTACAAGGTAAGAAATCTATTGGGTGTCTAATTTATTATGAAACTACTGTTATGACACAATATTTGGGTGCCTCGAAATCTCTTGTTGCACCTTTAATGTTAATACCATGGCTGTCGCCAATCCAAGCAAATTCCTTTTTCATTTAATTTAAATTGCATATCATCAGGCAGCTTTCTAGAAATTTTATGCTTTGAAATTAATATTGAAATCAAAGTAAAGTTTGATATTCAACTAGGTTGTGCATTATAAAAATCTAAGAACGATTTCAACCACCAAATGTTCACCTTTTTCTGTTTGCTAAGATTTGATTCAGATGTGTAGCTTTTCCATTTTGATAAAATGCATTCAAGATTTGTATATCCAGCATGCCAACAAATGCAAAGTATTTGTGGCACATTGTTACGTCTGCAACTTTGTCTTGGATTTAGACGGAGACTTCGTCTGATGGCTGCAATGTTCTGTCAAGTTCGGGCGGTTCTCCGCCTTCCACAGCGACTCTTGTTGACTTGTACCCGTTTTCACGGTATTTCTTAACATTGTTCAAGATTGTCTTCTTGCAAGAAGGATTTCTGTGGAATCTTAATCTGAATTCCTGCCTGACCAGAATAATGTTATGACAGTTTCAGCACCACAAACGCCCTTTGCATGGGGCGACAAATGTTGACCAACCATCTTGTCTCGTGCCAGTACTTCATATAATAGATAGTATAGATTAAAACTCGGGAATTTTGAATTTGCACTCAAATCATGCCTTTATTATTTTAAATGTAGAATCCACCATCTTATTGGAATAAGATGTCTAATTTGAATAAAAACTATTGTGAATAATCTTATTGTTCAGTTATCCACCTGTTAAAGTATTGATTAAAAGCTATTGAACTTCTTAATTCATTCTATGCAGTGCACCCCTAGTTCAACTAACATATTTCACATTTTCTACAGATTTTATTGGTGGTGTTTTCTAATAAAGATGATCATTCTTGTTATTTACCATGTTTTGTTTTTCTTGTTGGATTTTTGTTATATAATTGTCACGGTAATAATAAAATGAACAAAATGGCATTGAACTCACAAAATATTAAACAAGGCCGGTTCTTTGGAGAATGAAAAGAAGACAGCTTGAACAGATAACTCGAGTAATCAGCGGTAGTTAACATCAAATATCTGCCATTATTTTGAGCAAACTTGGAAGGAATGTCCATTAACATGTGTTACGTAATCGCTTATTCAAAACTACTGAACCGAATCGAGTGATGTTTACATTAAAATGTTAAAAAAGTAATTGTGGTTTAAGATTCTTTTTAAATTTCTCAAATGTAATACTTACTTTTGAAGTTATGGTCACCTATGGTTAGGGTGTAATTCTTTCTGAGACACCCTGTATTCTACAAAAAGAAATTATATTTTGAAATCTCTGAGTCGGCCTTTAATCAAGAAATTATCAAACCAAGGAAAAACTGCTTTTGGCTGACACTCGGTGGTATGTGATCCACATAGGAGGTAGCAACTGCCTGGCAGTCAGGTGTAAATTCCCACTAGTCACACAAACTGGCTTTCGTCAAGTATGGGGATCACATACACGATCAATTTCATATGTTGGATCGCACAACACTGGCTTTGATCAAGTTTAGGAATCACATACGTGATCAAAGTCAGTTGTTGGATCACATAACACTGGCTTTGATCAAGTATGGGGATCACGTGATCAAAGTCTGCTGTTGGATCACACAACACTGGCTTTGATCAAGTATGGGGATCACATACATGATCAAAGTCCGCTGTTGGATCACACAACACTGGCTTTGATCAATGGGGATCACATACATGATCAAAGTCAGTTGTTGGATCACAACACTGGCTTTGATCAAGGATGGAGATCATAAACAAAACCTGCAAAAGCATTAGGTTTTTCCATTGTTATCATAACCATCACCATATTTCATGAATGTAATTTTCAAAAATTTGGATAAATTTTGCCAAGCCACAAAACTGTTTTGTCACATTTTATCACAGATCGTAAGATTGTTAATTTGTTATGCGAACAAATCCATACCAATGATGCAAATAGTTTGACCCAAACATGCATTCTTTATGTTAAAAAGTTCCAAAAATGTACAATTTTTTTAGACACCCAATACGTACCTTTGGATTTATGCCAACTAATATGATCCACTCCTGATGCTCGCAAAGTGTTGTACAATACATTGAAATTAGCTTGTCTTTTTCCTCCTTTCCTTCAAACTAGAGTCAGGTATATTTGGTGCGCAATTAGCCTGCAACATTCCAAAGTAAGTAGTATGGATGTTTTAAGTATACGTTTGAAGGTAGTGACCCGGTTGTCAACCTCGTCAGTATCGCATAATATTTTACTCCCGGGGGAGGAAGGGGGGCACTCCCATCTTGGAAGTGACATGTATGTAAGGCGTTTTCAGCATCGTTGTCACCTAAAGAGACCCCATGTTTTTTGAAAATGTCACCCAAAGACCCCATATTTTTTTTGAAAATTCTACCACTGTCACGAAAAGACCCTTATTTTGGGTGAAAATTTCCAACCAAAGACCTCTATTTTTTAGAAAAATGTTGCAAAATTTCTCACCTAAAGACCCCATTTTGGGAAAAATTTTGCAAATTGTTCACTCGGAAAACCCCTATTTGGTGTAATTTGGCTGTCTCCACCCGAAGACCCCTATTTTTTTCAGTGCCATAGGATACTATGTTAACTAAATTTCCGGATCCGGAAATTCATAACAAAATTGTAATTTTCTGTATGAGGACTTCGATTTGAGCTAAGCTATTTCACACAGTGTTCGTATATGGACAAGCATATGTGTATGCCAAAAAACAACACATTGTTTGAAAATTGAGGGCGCCCCTCCTCGGGAAATCTCTGAGTCCGCCTTTAAGGCTCAAGGAATGTTTCCTTTTGACTTTATGCAAAAACGTCCCCAAGGTGGTCGTTATACTGTCCTATGGGCAATCTGCTATAATTTGAATCTAGGCCTACTATCAGTCTGCTATCGAAAAACTGGACCGATTTAATCAGAATTTTTAATCTAAGTTTTTAGTGATATGCTTCCGCTTGAGGGAGAATTAGAAAACATGGAGAATTGGATGATTATCAGGTCAACCACTTTTAGTAAGCGATTCAAGAGCTATCTGTAAATGTCAGCAAAAATGGTATACAAGAGTGCTACATGGAACTTCAAACTTTGTAACTCAGATGATAAACATTAATATGGTAGGCTATAAAAAAGGACTGGGGCAAATTGTATAAGGTTTTCAGCATTGTTGTCACCAAAGATACCGGCCTGTACTTTCTTTTAGTTGGGCTTTCAGTCACACAAAGATCCCAATTTCTCTTTGACTTTGTCATACAGTGCCATGTTTTTAAACGATAGAATTGTATTTATATAACCAAGGAATTTTACGTACTGGAACTTCGAAAAATAATCCGAATAGTAGAGTGATCATCATGCTTTCATGCAGTGACCCCATAATTTTGTATATTTTGGGAGTTTTGGCTCTCACTAAATGACACAAATTATGCCCTCCCCCAATGACTCCACATTTTGTTCTCACCGAGTGCTCCCCCGGCCCGACTATGAAAATGTCAGCCTTACACATATAACACACACATACACACACGCGTGCGCGTACAAATTTAATTTTAGAACCCCCCCCACAAGTTTAAAATTTATAAGTTTTCAAAATCGGATGCATGATTCGTTTAAAAATTAGTTTTAAAATATTTGGCCCCCACATGCAGTTGTGGCGGGCTTATGTTACCACGATGGATATATGTGTGTGTGTTAAGTTTTTGTATTTTCTGTCCAGAAACGGACAGGAATTAAACGGACAGGAATTAAGGCCCTTGAAACTCAATTATGAGTTTCTCGTCACATTTTTTTCAGCCCATAATGAGGGAACTATTCATTATTCATTATTTGGCTACATGCATATTTTTACAGTGAAATGAACCTACAGGGGATCGACAAAATACGAACAATATTGGGTCTATTTTAGACCGAGACAGGTTTCCTACTAAAAAATTCCAATATCGACTGAATAGGTGATGCTTGAACAGAATTTTCAAAATAATGAATTAATTTCAGATTTTCGACCGCTAACGCGGCCCAAAAATCATAACGCGCGCGGGGGACGAGAAACTAACAATCGAGTTTCAAGGGCCTAAAGTACAGTAGCGTATGGAAACTTGTGATACAAGCATTTGCTCATAACATAAAAACCGCAAGATCGGTATCAACTGAAAGCTTAGGAATAAGCTTTTCTCAAACCATATCTAGCAAACCATAAATAAAACAGAAGGTTCTAGAATCACAAATGTACCTTTAATGAGGTATGTTGCCTATGAACTAAATAAGTGTGAGGCCACCATAATTATGGTTTCTCCTTTTTGCTCACATTAAGCTTTCTACCAACTAAAGTATAGAGATATTTCACGTACAACAAAACTTTTTACCTCTATAAGATGAATGTTGAAGGCTTCATCCAGCAAAAAATCCCATCTCATGAGTTCAAAGAAAGAATTTCTGAATATATAAAAGAAAAGGAAATGTCAACCAAAAATAATGCAAAAGGGATAGTTCTGATTGTTTCAGAAATGCATAATTGGACAGATTTATGATTAACGGAAAGAAGAAAAAATGCAGAGTATTAAAGGGGATGGCCCGATTTTAGTATATGAAGTTTTTATCTTGATAGATTGGCCTTCACCCCAAAACCGTATCTGCAAATTTTCGCGCCGATATTCCCATCCGTTTTGATGTTTAAATGTGATTTTGTAATCCCAAATGGGGCACATTTCGCTTAGAACTTCCACACCAAACATTCTTTAGCCCTAAGATTTGAAAGGTTACATAAAAAATAGAGATTTTAGTTATGATACGACGAACTTGTGAACCACTTCTGGTAAAATCTGGGGACGAGGCTATTAGAGATCGGGCCATGGCCCTTTAATAAAATGAACCACGGAGAAAGAGACTCGTCATCAGTGATGTAATAAATAATCACTCTATTGATGTGTGGGTGTGATCAATACATATTCAAATGTTTAGAAGAATATACCATACCTGAAGTGGATAGAATCCTCTGGGAATGGGCCTAGCTTTTGAACCGTTCTGTTCACATTCTCTGCTATAGCGTCATGAATCTGTTCAAACATTTTGGAAGGCTCCACACCTTTATTAAAGATACAAAGACCAAACTTTCAATGAGGAGCATTAAAGATATAACAATAAAATATCAGGTGATATGAGTTCCCAAATTAAAACTATATAGTAGTCAAAATATGCCGTTCATTCATACATTAAATTTTTATTTCTATTAAATGCACGCCACAATAATATAATGAACTTTTTTTGTATGGAGCAATATACTGAAAGAAACAACATTGCTTTTGAATGCGTCAAAATCGCTCCAAATGTAATATAATTTTTTTCCACGACCCTGCTTCCACAGCATACACGTTGCAAATCATTTTGATGTAAATATCTGCTCTAGACGGACCAATTTACATATATTTAACACAAGCATTACCATTTTTTTACATTCTTGTATTTTGCCATAGGTTTTGTAAATCAATGGCACGCAGTCGCTCGATAATGAAATTGCTTTTCAGCACATAGGGGTTCCCAGGCTAATTATCTCATAATTTAACGGGCAAGAAATTTGAGTATTTTTTATGGAAAGTAGCGCATCGATAAGTTTGACAATTTTTTTACCAAAATTTGAGTTTGAAAATGGTGAGAAATCGTCGAAAACAAATCTTGGGTACCAAGGAACCCCCTTACGCACTTAAGTGTTAAAACTAACCTTGTGTTTTGACAAAGGCTTGTAAGGCCTGCACTCCTGAATATTGCAGCTTGACAAATGTATCCAACGCTGGCATCTGCAAATATTTTTAAAAAGAAAATATTTTCTTACCAGAAAGTTCGTTCTATCTTCTGGATTGTTCTTAATGACTGTTAAGATTCATATAATTTTATGTTCTTTCTAAACCAAAATAGAGAAACATTTTGCCTTCTACCTTTCCTTCAAAATACATGTAGTTCTAAAAATATTCTGTAACCTCCCATTTTTTGTTTCTATAAGCACTATAATATGGATAGTTTTT
Source organism: Ophioderma brevispina (assembly GCA_023653785.1). Classification (NCBI taxonomy): domain Eukaryota; kingdom Metazoa; phylum Echinodermata; class Ophiuroidea; order Amphilepidida; family Ophiodermatidae; genus Ophioderma; species Ophioderma brevispina. Next base: position 10,422 of record JAMKCH010004716.1, on the reverse strand, counting down.
GTTCTTTAAGTGATATTTAGATATTTAAAAATTTAACTTTCTTGTCTTAAATATAGCCAACTAAGATTAAAGATAGTCAGGCCCGTATGCGGGGGGGGGGGGCAAATTCCACAAAGGGGAAAAGATCCGCCTTTTGCTGAATTTTTGATAAAAAGGTCAAAAATTTAGATAAATTTTGCCACGAAAGTCCACATTTTGTTGATAAAATGTTCAAAAGTCCAAAAAAAGGACCATTATAGGGGGATTAGGTGCCACTTTTTCAAAGTCCCGCACCACCCCCCCCCCCAAAAAAAAAATCCTGCGTACGACCCTGAAGATAGTCCGAGGTTTTTAAGAGATTACAAACTTGTTTGGGTTAAAAAAAATACGGCAAAAGTGTGAATAGAGGCTGAGAAAGGGTTGCAAGTTTAAACCATCATTTTTAGAATAAGGATAACCCTAGCTATCTAAACAAATATTCAAACCTGATCATAAGTTTCTACATTCATGTGTTCAACACCATCTGTGATGTACTTTTCCAAGTCACTGAAGTCCTCGGGGTAGTAATCTTTGGTACAGAACCGCAGCAATATTTCGGTATCCAGCACATATGCCATAATTGGATCAAAGGACGTCCACAGAACATACACGCCCAGGCTGAATTTCCTACCTCCAATGAGGAATGGGTTGTGGATGTATTGCTGAATTAGGCTTCTAGAGTTAAGATCTAACTCTGAAAAAGGAAAGCAACCATCTTAGGGTTACAATCTTAGATATCACCATTCTTTTATGACATTTCTCATAAGAATTTACAGGTACTTCCCGTACACCAGCCTGGAAATGGATGTATTCTTTTCCCCCCTAATTTTAGCAGAAAAACGGAATTTGAATTTCAAGTGTTACGGTATCACGTGGATGTCAAGGTCAGAAATACCCTTTAAACACAAACAAATGAGCCTTGCGCACAAATGATCTGAATTTTGAACAGTACAGGTTAAGAGCCCCTAATTTCTGTTACGGCATCATGTGCATGCCAAGTTCAGAAATGCCCTTTAAACAGAAACAAAATGAACCTTTTACAATAAATGAACATTTTATTTTTTGTTGTTGTTGATGAAAACAATTGGTTCAAGAATTTGGAATGTCCAAAACAATTACAATGTCAATACACTAAAGAATGTCCTTATGCATACATACTATATCCCTTACGTCCCTAGAGGAAAATGACTAGCAACCTGACAATCAGCGCAAAAAATGACGTAGCGGTATTTGTGTTGTTAGATCTAGGAAAACTTTCCCTGTAAACACAAGGCAAGGGGCCTTGTTATTTTTGAAAAGTGGCAAAAATGGCATTTAGAATTTAAGAGATCTATACTTATGACCACTCTGATGTGGCGGTTTATGGAAGCTTCACATTTCAACGATAACATATCCTCACAGCGAAGACCCCAAAATGACAGCATGCAGTGTTGCAGTTCCACAATAAAAATCCATGGGAATCTTCTTCAGTAAATATATTTAGTCTCCTTTTTTTCGGAGAAGCATCCAGTGCAAAAATTGTATTAGAAGAATTGCATTGTGGGGAGAACACTTTAACCTCCTCTTCATCAGCAGTATATCAATCCAAGATGCCAACAATGTCTACTAAGTGCTGTCGCAAATTTTTGGACCACAAAAGAATCTTTTTGATTCCAAAAACTGAAGCTCTTTTGGCTTCAAAGACGACAGCAAAGGAAAGGAAAGTTTTTAGCTCATGTGGTTGCAATTACAAATCCTGGTAGTAATACTGATTTGATATACACACTCTGCAGATCAAATTACTGGCAAACTTTTCCTCACAGAAATGAAGTATTTTAATCGAAGCTAACTACCCAACATCTAAAAATAGGCTATTACAGTAGCATCATGCATAAACATAGCCTAACATTGTCCAATTGGAACACACATTAAATAATATCATTGGAAACCACCCATGTTGTAATCTTGCTTGTACCATCCCCTGGAAAATCCTAGGCTATTTATAGTAGCTTTTCTGGAAATGTCTCTGAAACACATTGCATCCACTCAGTATATAGTCTTAGGGAATGTCAGTTTTCTCTTGCATTATAAAACAAGGTACTTTTCCTACTAGGAATCTTTTCTCTAGTTACATAAAGAAGTAAAATAGTATTTTTAATCACAAAATGAGGCTACTATAAGGTATTTTACCTTATAAATACCCCTTAAATACACTTTATATCGTAATTTCACATGAATGTACCGGTTATTGTGCTAATTTTACAGTAACATACCCCGTTAACTTTAAATTTATCATAATTTAAGGTCTTTTATGGCAATTCTTTACATAGTATTTTTAAAATGGAGTGACCAATCGGTCGTTGGCTGAAATGAGTTTCTGTGTATGCCTAGCTACATTATTTGAGAGGTAGAAAGAAGATGAAGGGGAAAAAAGTAGCAAAATGAGGGGGAGAGAGGCGAGAGAGAGAGAGAGAGAGAGAGAGGGGGGGGGAGGGAGAGAGAGAGAGGGAGAGAGAGAGAGAGAGAGAGAGAGAGATCACCTTCAAATGGTTTCACTTGATTTCCGCGATGGTTGGTGTTCTTTTGTATCCATAGAAGTTTCTGGTCCTTTTCGGTTTGGAAGTGCTGTAATAAAAGTGATACATATGAATAATCTAAAAAGGAAATTTACATATTACAATACATTAAATTTGACAATATTGGTCTTTGACATATGAAAGTACAGAAGTACATATTTTGAAACCAGATTCCACTGCTGTCTGGACTAGCTCTTATTTATGTGAAGGTATTGAAAGAGCTACAGAGGGGTTAATATTTGCCCAAGGTCAAATAAATGACACGATTACAATTAAAGGTCCATTTCGTAATTCCATCACTTTCTGTTTTATTCATTGTTCACTAGATATCCTTGAGAAAAGCTTATTCACCAAATTTCAGTTGATTCCGATCTTGCGGTTTTGTGTTATGAGCAATTGCTTATTTTCCATAGGCCACTACCCTGTAATTTCTGTCCGTTAAAATAAGGTGCCACCTAAAATCTGTTTAGTCCTACATCGAACCTTCCCAAAATGATTTTAAGAAGGACAAAATTATTACAGCTTAAAAGAACTCTTTAGTTTCTCAGTAGACTAGAACATGACAAGTACTAATCTTGTTTCAGGAACATTTAACCATTTTTTATTCCCAGCACAGATAAGAACCAATATCCTATTAAGGAAGGTTCTTAAGGTTTTGAGCTCATATAGATAAGGTTCTTTAGCAGAACTAATTGGTTCTGCAAAACATGGGTTTGCTTTTTGAAATTGAGGTGCTAGAACCATTTTAGTTCTACTTAGAAGTTTTTGGTTTTACTTAAGAGTCATTTTGGAAAAGGTTCTACATACAAGACAAAAAAGTATGATCGTAAATCCTATATTTACTTACGTGTTCAAGAAATTGCTTTTTCTCATTCGGCATGACAAACACTGCAGGAAGATATTTCCCCTTTGAGGTGACAAAGAGTGCCTTATTACCAAAAATACCTGAAGCAGGAAAACGATTCACCTATGATGTAAATAAAGAAAAACATAGCACAATAGAAAAATCAATCTAGTAGATTAGTCCCAACAGTGACTCTTCTAACATGTGTCTAATAAGAGTCACACACTCTGCCAATGCAACTGAGTGTACACGAAATTGAAATTTTTCATGAAGATTTAAACCACAAAATGCACTCCTATCCTGCTAAAATTACCTTGCATGTGTTCTCCTTACATTATAGAACATGGATATTGCGAGTAATTATTGCAGGCTTTCATCATTTTCAGAGAAAATGAGGTGAAAAATTTTGCTCCATCCACACTCAATGGGAATTTCATTGACATCGACTTCCTATGGCAGTGTGTGGTACCCTTATATGAAGTATAAGGGTACCTATTGGGACTACTAGTAGATGTATACTTCAGTCATATCAACGGGCTCCGAGTTGAACATTCGCGACCCATCACTGCATGTATTTAGTTATTTACTATCGACTATAGGTTATTATAAGTAGATTCAACCCATCGTGTCACCAGAGGAAAAGTATTGGACAGCGTCGATTAGTTGGGAGAGGAGGCAGGAAAAGAAAATATGTGGCCCGATTCACCTGTTTCATGAATGAACTAAGGTAATCTCGCCTTTCATATTGACATCATAGAGAGTGCAAAGACATTTGTGTTCCGTCGTATTCAAAACACGGGCGCTCAAAAGTTAGTAACAATCAGTTTTAATGCAGCTATAAATGTGCTTGCATTGACTTGAATGCTTTCATTAAGCATACAATTGATTTTTCTCTGCTATCGTGTTTAAATAGATTTAGCGTAGAATTTTAATTTCCACCCAATGCATATGCCCCTCATTTAATGCCCATACCTTCCAGAAAGTAGTAGAGGTGACACGATGGGTTGAATCTACTATTAGTAGGATCAAAATATGACATGTACCCACACTAACCCCAAAAAAATTGCAACAGATGGTTTCTTGGTATTTTCTGGTACTATAAGGTCAGTTTAATAATATATCAAAAGTTGCACAAAATCGAAGTCCCAGAAAGTGTTCAAACTATGACATAAACAAAATGGCCGCCATCCGCCATTTTGAAAAACATAAATCCTCATATCTCTGGCAATAAATGAGCTAAAAGGACAAACAAGATGTCATTTTCTACTAATTCTAGCATAACAAATCCATTAAAATGGGTTTTAAGAAGTTGAGATATCACCTTAACCTCAAAATTCAATATGGCCGCCATCAGCCATGTTGAAAAGTACAAATTATTGTATCTCTGGTGCCGGATGGGCCAAAATGGCAAACAGATGTCATTTCCTACTAATTCTAGCATAACAAAGCCATTAAAATGGGTTTCATTAAGTTGAGATATCATCTTATTATCATTTTATTAAGATGAGATATCCTTTGAAGATGAAAGGAATGGTGTATAAGAGTTGTGTGAGATCAGTGATGCTGTATGGGAGCGAGACGTGGTGTCTGATCAAAATGAGATGGGATTCTGAGGAGGACAGAGAGAGCAATGATAAGAGCGATGTGTGGGTGAAGTTGATTGATAGGATGAAGACTGAGGACTTGATGCAGATGTTGGGTTTGGAAGAGGCGATGGACTAGTTTGCGAAGGCGAATAGTGTACGTTGGTATGGGCATGTGTTGATAAAGGATGACGAGCATGTCTTAAGAAGGGCCTTTGAGTTCGAGGTGGGAGGTTCCAGGAAGAAGGGACGCCCAAAGAAGACATGGAAGAAGCAAGTGGAGGAGGAGAGTAGGAGGGTTGGTTTGAGGATGGAGGATGCATTGAATCGGGTGAAGTGGAAGGAAGGAGTAAGGGCGGTTGCTGCCAGTGTGAGGTGAATCCGGCCACCACCGCTTACGGGGACAAAACCGGATTTAAAACTTGGGATTTACTACTACTACTATACTATCTTGGCCTCTAAATCTAATATGGCTGCCATCTGCCATGTTGAAAAGTATGAATTCTTTCATCTCTGATACCAGATGGGCAAAAAATGGAAAATAAGTTTTTTTTATTAATTGAGGTGGTTGTTTTAAAGTGTTTTTAGTGGGCTATTTGTCCAAAATTCGTAGCCATGTTGATTTTTTATCGGCTATAAATCTCACCATTTCAAAATATGGTGTTTACATTGTAATTATGTAATTCTTCACAAGTAACAGAAAGTACAGCTTCACATTATTCATATCATCACCAAAATGTGACAGAGACACTTGTTTGCAACAGACGAGATCAACCACACTATTACTATTTTATCTTCAAGACTGGTTCTTGATCCATGTTTTCACATAAATGTCCACAAGCTGGGATGGTGCATTCCATTCTTTCTGCAGGTACATTCCATTGTGATGCATCCTGAAGAACAATTGCATGAGATCATTTCCAGTGGCCACTATGGTGCAGGACTTGTGTTCATCACGAGGGGAAACAATTTTCCCCTTGTACTATCCAGCCCCTGGTCAGTTGAAATTTGACCATCAGTCTTGCACATCAACTACATGAAATAAGTTATCCTTGAGTGGAGTTTTGCAGCGGAGGTTTTTGGTGGACATCTTTCAGGTTTTATAACACCGAAGAGCAGTTAGAGCAAACTACACTCATCCACCGCATGTTCTATGAGGAGGCTCCTGAACTACTTTGCCTTGCCAACTGATGCCTAAAACTAAAGAGTATAGACCCTCGTCTCCGGCGGTCAGTACGATCACATTAGCTTGCAGTTGAGACCCCAAGATATAACATGGTCAGCCATCAGAGATCATTTATTCCTTCAACTGCCCACATCTGGAATGCCCTTCCTGAGCACATTCCTACTACTAATCATCGGGCCGGCTTAAAAAAGGGAGGTTAATCGCTATCTCGGCACCAACCCATCAGTGGTTTCTATCAGTGGTTTCTACCAGATGTTAGTTTCTGCTGTTAATGCCCTGGTATATGCCTTTACCATAAAAAGATTCCGATTGCTGACTATTGAACAGGGACACCAATTGTATTGCAACCTCCACTTTCTTGATTCAGGATCCATAATGTGAATAAGCACTTCAGAAGCTTTATATCATACACATATACGTTTTTTTCTTGTCTCTGCCAGACCGTGATTACAGGTAATACAGCCCTCTTCTGCATAATATAGATCTGTGTCTTCGCCAATATGGATTTTTGGCTTATATTATGCCATGGGGACTGCCTTTTTTGCTATATTAACATCTGCCTCTCCTTCTGCATAGAGTATGTGGCAGTCTCTCTGTTGCATTCGGTCACCATTTATTGAGAGCCTGCTGCCCAGATCATTTGAGAGAACATCTTTTTCCCAGCAATTTTGTTTTGCATTTGCTGTCTACCTAGTTTTTGCGATCTTCATGTGTGTTGTCTTTTGTGTTTAGTTCATCAGTGTATCCATTGAAGACAACGGATGCTTTGATAGTGGTTAACTGTGAAAGATGCATCAATAACCTTCAAGCATGGAAAGAGACAAGAATGACTTGTCAAAGCTTGCAGCCAAATTTGAACAGCATTCTCACTTCACAGGAGAAAGGCCTTGAGAAACATTTGCACAGGGATAAATGCTGGTGAGGATGTCAATGTACAGGATCTGTTTCAAGTAGGCAAAGATACAGTCAAACAAATGGAAAACAAGCTCACTGTTCTAATATAGCTACAAACGGAAAGCTAAAGTCAAGACCCTTGCATCTCCTCTGGCTGTCAAGGTAACCGATGACCACGCTCCATTATTCTAAAGATTCCTGTTTAGTATCATGATCTGGAGAACTGTCTTTAGATAAGGTGCTTTTCCATGAACTGCCACCATATCCGCCATCCTTTTTTTAGGCCAAGCATGTTTTATGCAAGTCAGATAAAGCACAATTTCTGATGGCAAATAAGGCCTGGGGGGGGGGGGGGGAAAAAAAAAAAAAAAAAAAATGGATATGATGCGTGAACATGGACTTCCGAAATGCACCCTAAACAAGTATTTCCACCGACTAAAAAACATACCCTAAACAAGCATTTTTGTCTGTTTTCGCTACCATAAACAAGTCTTTTGTCAGTTTTGCTACCCTGAACAAGTAAGCAATGCATTGTGTTGATAATATACCCTTATTATATGGCTTTGCTCATGTTGCTTTACTTCCAAATTGCAATATATTTGATGATTTTGATCTCGCGTACATCACAATTTCAGGGTTACGAAAAAAAACATACCCTTTTTTCCGTATTTTGCTGTTTTAGACACCCTAATCAATGTACGCGCGTACATCGCCTGTTGGAAAAAAGAGACCCTTTTTACGCGTTTTCTTGTTCACGCATCATATCCACCTTTGAATACAAGTGGCCCCCCGGGAAATAAGGTAGACATATCAAATGCGACAAATTTTGCTGGGAAAAAAGGAAATGCATAGCAAAAACAGCAGTTGCCATGGCATAATTTTAAGGTCAACAACCCAAATTGGAAAAGACACAGATCTGTTGATACTACTTCCCCAATATGCAGAAGAGCGCTGTAATGACCTTTACTTTTGGTATGACAGACACAAAGAGAAAATGTGTATGATATCAATCTTCTGAAGTGCTTATTCAGTGATGATATTTGCTCCTATCTGTTCTTTGCCAATGCATTTTCAGGTTGCAATACTACTTCAAGAATATCTGGGGTTGGCAAAAAGTCTGTTTTCCTCAAAGTCATCCATGGTAACCTTGTGTTACGAGCTTGTTCCGGAGTAGTTTGTACTCCCAATAAAGTTTCTGAATCGATAGAAAGATGAAGACTGCAACCCAATGGTGTCCTTGTTCAATGATCAGCAATCGGAGTCTTTGGAATCATTACGCTACAGGTACCTTTCCAAAAAAAAAGTTATCACAACAGCTTGTGGACATTCATGCGAAAACATGGACCAAGTTAAAGCAATATTAGCACATTTTTTTGAAGGGCGCCCCCAATTTTTCAAAAATTTGGAGATTTTTACACGGTTGCATCGGTAACTGGCTAGTAAACTATACCTGTGAATGGTTAAGCTCGAAAATGTCTATGTGTCACAAACGAAGGAATTTTGTACTAGAATAATAATTATCGGGGATCCCCGATAATAATTCAACGGCTGCTGGAAACGGCCTTCCAATGTGAAATAGCCGGGAAATAGCGCCATGTACGTGTCTACGCTCATCCATTAGTTATTTTAATAGTTCGGGCAAGTCAAGTTATTGGTTATTTTCTCGAGGTGGCACTATTTCATCATGGACGGACATAAACGTAGCATTTCCAGCTCTGCCGTTAAGTCCAATCTGGGATCCCAATTCTAATTACAAAATCGCTTATTTTGTGATAAATACGCATTTTTTAGCATTCTCGTTCGCAGGTATAGTTTCCTAGATAATTACCAACGTAACTGTGCAAAAATATCAAATTTTGAAAATTGGGGGCGCTCTTCAAAAAATGTGCCAATATTGCTTTAACCAGTCTCGATCTCAGATGATGATGAACTTGAAGACTAAATTTTTATAGTTAATAGTGCGGTCAATCTCATCTAGCTGCAAACGAGTATTTCGGTCACATTTTGGCGATGATGAGGTGAATAATGTGAAATTGTACCTTCTGTTCAAGAATTTCACAATTACACTGTAAAGAACGTAATGTGATAGATTTATAACTGATAAAAAAAATAAATATGGCTACGAATTTTCGACAAATAGCCCACTAAAAATCATTTTAATTAGAATATATTTCTAATGCTGGAATTAATAGAAAAAGACACCTCATTTGTCATTATCTGTCTGATTCTAAATAGGAGGCTACGATTTATGGTTTCATTTTTTTAAATGGCAGACAGTGGCCTTTTTAAGACATCAAGGTGCTCTCAAAACTTTACAACCATCTTAATGTTTTTCTTATGCTACAATTAATAAAAAATAACACCATATTTGTCAATTTGGCCATGTGAAATAAAAATAATTTGTACTTTTAAACATGGTGGATGGCAGCCATATTGGATTTAGAGGTCAAGATGATATCTCAACTTCATAAAACCTACTATATTTTAAGGGATTTGTAATGCTAGAATTAGTAGGAAATGACATCTTGTTTGTCCTTTTGGCCCATACGGTACCAGAGATACAATAATTTGTACTTTCCAACATGGCGGATGGCGGCCATATTGGATTTAGAGGTCAAAATGATGTCTCAACTTCATAAAACTTATTTTAATGGATTTTTTAAGCTAGAATTAGTAGGAAAAGACATCTTGTTTGTCCTTTTAGTTCATTTATTGCCAGAGATATGAGGATTTATGTTTTTCAAAATGGCGGATGGCGGCCATTTTGTTTATATCATAGTTTGAACCCTTTCTGGGACTTCGATTTTGTGCAACTTTTGATATATTGTTAAGCTGACCTTAAACTACCAGAAAATGCCAAAAAACCTTCTGTTGCAATTTTTTTGGGGTCATGTGCTATCTTTACTCTACTATATAGTTACGCACATATGTAATTGATTTTAATAAAAGAGACAACTGGAATTCGTCCTGGAAAATCTGAATCGCTGAAAGACCAATTAAATTATTCTCTAACTGATATTCACTTTTTGTGTCATTGTATTTCAACTTTTGTGTCACTGATTTTCATCCCAATTGCTCGTCGAATCCGTTGCTTTAGGATACATTATAGGCAAAAAATGAAAACCACCCCAAAAGAATCCTATTTAATGTTGTTAAAATAGGCCTATACACACTAAAATTGAAGTAAACGATAATGAATATCAATGAAAAACGACGAACTTGCTTTTTTAAAGGTGCAACGAGAGCTTTCACATAGCAAGTGTCCTTCAAAAATCAAAGTAATGATTTTTGTCCTGATGTAAAGCTTTCCATCAAAAATATCCCCATCTGAATAGATTAAGC
>JAMKCH010004715.1:0-36477 GCA_023653785.1 Ophioderma brevispina | reverse complement strand
ATGTCATTTTGTTCTCATTCTTATTTAGTGTTGTGTAATTTTTGCTTCTTTGTTACATCATTCTTATTTGTTCATTTCACATGTTTAAAAAATGCACCCCTCTTGAAAACAAATGTTTCAATCCAAGGAGCTAAAGTCATCGCATGGTGACGACGCTGCGTAAATGGCATTTGCGTACAAACGTGGCATGCATGAGACATAAATGCACCGTTTACGCGTGTAGAATATTCTGCACGCATAATCCATCTATTACCCAGTAATAAACCACGCCCACTGAATAAGAATGCAAAATCTAAACATCCAAATTTCAGTTTTCGTTTGTTTGCTTGTTTGTTTAGTTTCTACTGATTTGAAACCAAAATGAAGGTCATCATTTTTTGGTTCATGAAAATGAATCAACGGTAGTGATTATTATCAAGAGACACAGACCAATAATGGGAAAATGGTTTATAAATAAGTTAAAACGGATGAAAGACTCGAAGACTCTTAAAGGCACTAGGAAATGTAGCAACTGTGCAATCTAATTACGTCCAAAGACAGGATGGATTAGAAAGAAATCATTTGCTTTATGCCCTGTCGAGACCAAGCCTCAAGAGGTCCATGTAAATATTCATGCAGTGAAAACTGAAACTTAAATGGGTTTCAGAAACATAGGAGATTAAATTCCTTAACCAAGAAATTCGAATCACATTAAAATTTGGGAGGACATAAGATGGCCGTTGGCTTTTAAAGAAAATCAAGATATGTGCTTTTCTGCATTGAAGTGAATGGGTAATCGCTGAACATGGACAGGGTAGTCATCTTGGATGTTGACCGGGATTTTTGCGAGGGACATGGGGGCTATTTTTTTCTAAATAGGTCCATAGAAGCCAAATCAATCATTAAACCTTACTAGCCAAAGAATGGTCATGGAATTGAGGTTGTGGACCTAACAAGGGTTATGTTGTAATTTTCAGGAGAGTACGAGTCACATAGCGACCTTCGGTAGACAACTTCTGGTGACGCCCCTAAATATGATGCAAGATATGATTTCACTTGTTTGCCAGTGATATTTATTATGTTTATTTAAAAATGAAAACACAAAATGTCATCAATAGCATGTTTCGTGGTGTTCTAGTCCAGGTATCATACAATTGCAAGCGCCAAAGATTAAAATTTTAATTCCATAGCTGAATAATATTGGACACAGCCCATGGGATTGCGTGGTGGATTGAGAGAGCCAGAGTCACATTAAGACGAATAAACGTGTGTGACTATTTGTTATGTTGTGTAAACTATATTTTTAAAAAAATAAGCTTTTGGGCCATTCTGATTTTTTACTAACAAAATCGGCTAAACATGTATATTTCCGTGTAAAAAGCACACAAAAATCTGACTTTCCCCTATTAAGTTATCTGTGCTTTTGACAAAGTAAAATGACAAATGGTCGAAAGAATTCAAAACGGCTTACACAAACGCTCACTACATTTATGGATTACCTTACGTTTATTCTTAATGATCGTAATGTAAATGATGCATTGATAACTTATTGTTGAGCTACAGAAAGAAAACCTATAGACTATATTTTTTCTCAAAATGGCGGCTATAAGAAGAGATCAAGACACCTGTCATTTCCGTTAATAATAGTTTTGAAGCCTTTAACTGTATTGTGATGGGTAACATGTTCAAAATAATGTTTATTATGTAGATGCATATGACCATGCCTTCGTACATAAGTTAATGAAAGTCCTTCCCGTGGAGAAAGGTCCATAGGGCGGCGCCTATCTTCGTTTCCAATCATGCATGATTCCCTTTCATTGTTCCGAACAGTCATTAGTCCAAAGGGTCGTTAGTAAGGGTCATTAGTCGATTCGAGCATCAGGTTCATTGGTCCGAAGGGTCCTTAGTCCGAATCGAGCATAAGGTTCATTGGTCCCTAGCATCATTAGTCCGAATTTGGGTGAACTACAAGACATAATGAACCTTACACAAGAAGTATTTTGAACCAGTATCATGACAGCTGCGAGTTGAATGAAAGCGACTGCAAGCTCAAGAAAATAAATTGTCTTAGCTTAATCCCCAAAACACTGATTTTTAGAATGGCTGCTTCTGATTAAAATGATTTCTGTTGATCTTGTAGTTATAATTCTGTTTGAATGATTCAATTCATTGTTATTGATCTTCTTTAATAAACGTTGGGATTTGCTTAGAGAATGATAGAATATTTTAAATGTGGTTTAATGGTGAAATATTTACTAGCTCATTGAACCTTAGACTATTTCTGATTGGCTAAGGATACTCTTTTCTTTCATTTTGTATATAAAGACATTTGTAAACTTATTATTACAACCTCAACAATAAAACTAATCACCTTTCTATTGATTTCAACAAGCAACAATAAACAAGTTAAACCTTAACTGTTCATTTATAGCTTGATACCTAATTAATGTAATCAAAATACCGTTACCCAAAAAGCTTGGGAATATTAAATACAAAATTAAATATTAAATTCTACGGCCCAAATATCTCAACTTATGGATAATTTGCCGGAAGCGATAAAGGTTCTATTATACCATACCCTCAGTTTAAGTTCAGAAAACATATTTGGACAGTGATGTTCGATGTTTTTATAGTGGATAAATATAGCTCTATGGCGTGAATGTATTCATATACTCCTTATTGTTCTCTTCTTTACGTCAGATACCTTAATGAGACATAATAGAGTGCATTTCACCAAATTATATTTCACATTACGCTCAAACAGTTTCGTCCGTTTAAATGATCTCTCAGACAATATTCACAGACGTGAATGTTCATTTTAATGAGGAACGTTAATATTATAGACCATTTTAATGGGATATCCCACGCCTTTGTTTAGCTTTAGCTTTTCTTCTCGAAAACTCTTTAACAAAGGATTTTTGAGTTTTACACTTCTGAAGTTTTAAGAAATTCTGAAACCAACAATGAATCTAAACCAAAATTTTGGTTTGAAAAATACAAAAATATTTCTTAAAGCATAGCATAATGGTTAATAACTTGAAAAACTAAGTTTCTCAGCGAAAACCAAAGATTCTTTAATATCCACTGCTAACGTTAAATGCCAGTACAATTTGAAAAGCTTGGTGCTTCGATCGAAATAACAAGTTTATAATTGCTAAGTTAATTCTTTTGTTTTTCGTTTGAAAATATTTTTTTCGAAATAATATATCCATTAAAGAACTTAGTTTTTTAGATTGGCAAGAGAACAATTTTTCAATCGATGATCTCTCTTTTTTTTCAAATATCTTTGAGAATCGAACAACTTAATTTTTCAATAAAAAAAAGCAAAGTTCTCGGTTGATAACACAATAAACTTGAAAAGGCATTTTTTCCGGATTTTCAGTCGAAAAGCTTGGAGTTTTTCGAGTTATTTGACATTCAATGTACCATAGCATAGAAAGAATGGGTACTTTCCCCAAAGTACACAATTGCAAGAAGATATGTGGCGTCGATGTGAATTTCCTACGAGACGATGAACTATGTTACTTCAAATAACATTATGTAATGTAAAAAAACATTATGCACGATGTTATTTTGTGGACAGATTTATGTACAAATTGGTTGAACGGACGGATGGTGTTATAGTAAGAAGTGAATCCGAGCGATCAAATGTAGTAATTTTCCATCCAGACTTAGTATTGAGACTCAGTTCACATACAGTATGTATAGTTCTGCTCATCATTTAATGCATGTAATCGACCCATCATTGTTGACTCCAGTTCAGAGTTGTGGTTAAAATAAATTATCAGTTTTCCATGAATTTCCAAATCAAACTGACCTTTGAATGCTCCTGCAAGCATTAATATCTCGCGATCCTCCAATCCGATCGCGAGGATACTTCGAATTCAAAACATTGGCAGCTGACCTGATCTGACCAGAGATGGCGCTATACCATATTGCCATACACGACCAGATATAGACTGTCCCACAGTCTCGGCTTTGTCCTCGGATTCAGGGCACAGTAGGTTCAATTAACATAAAATCAAACTTATTTATTTATTTGGAATTGCAATCACCAACACGATACATCCAATGTATATACAAAACAAATAAAAAAACTAAATCCTAAAAATAAATCAGGCTGAGCCAGCCCTGCACCCTTGGGCAACGGTCCTTTTAAAGAGGCACTGGCACATTTGAAAAATAGTGCGCCCTCAAGATTTTTTTAAAATCGATATTTTTGCATGGTTGTAAGGCTTTTATATACAAAAGCCCTCACCCGAAATGATTAAGACCAAATCAGCTTCCTTATGGGTAAACAGAACGATTTTATAATTTAACGTCGTAAATTCAGCAGACGACGAAAATGGCGTTTAACACAAGACACGCACGCCGTATGCATGTTTCCCACGCTATGTACACCGTTTGATCGGTCTATAACCTTTGTGGTTTTCATATCAGTGAGTACGAGTCAAAAATATTCATGTAATATACACATTTGTTGATTAAAGTTATGGAAAACTTAAAAGTTGGCCTACAAATTACCTGGATGTCTTTATCCTCATATCAATATATCCCTATCTGTTTTGGGGTATGTTATTTTTATGTGTAAAATATATCTCTGTTCTTCCAATGGCCTAGACTATCATTTGAGAGCAAATTGAAGAAATTTCATATTTTGTGAAAATGTGCCAGTGCCGCTTTAATACTGCGCTGCCATCTTTTTGACCCCAATGGCCTCCCATACGCCATCATACGAACCAGCTTGTCCACTGATTTAACAAAATTCAAAATACCACTCGTGGATTTGGTTGACTCAGAGATATTGTAGTCTTCATTACCAGTCGTTTATACCACAGACCCTGAGAGGGTCTAGACCAGATAGGGCCTATAAAACAGGAAGAAGTATAATTGAGGGTATATTCAACTCAGAACGTTATTTTATTCTATTTTATTCCTGCTCCATGCACAAAACACGTACAATGGCCTGAAATTCACAGTTGTTAAGGTATCTTCACTTGAGTTATTATGATATAAAAGATGAAATGGTATTAGACAAGCTACTGTGAGGAATGTTGCCGGGACACTGCCATAGCACTATTTAACATAGCTTCTCTTGGCAAGAATCAACTTGCCATTTGCTATTTGATAAAAAGTAAGTTCCTGACACCAAATACTTAATACGCCTGGCATTTTTTTCATTTTTTTTTCTTTTGAAGAATGAATGAGTGGTATATAACACTGTGTCAAAATCACATCACCCGTGTTAAAAAATCATTTTTGTCGATATATCTTTTCCTTGTTTTGCAAGATATTTAGCGTTTTCTCGCTAGCATATTGGTTCAGCCTCACCAATGGAGCCGTCCAATTCAGAATACACTGGGATGGTACGGTAATAATGCCGTCCCTCCGGAAGTGGCGGGACATTTACGTTGGTCGAGCCAAAACCTTTCGATTGCGGCTTTGCCCTAATTTATAATGAATATTCAGAACTACGGAGGGAGTTTATTGTGATAGATAGCCTATGATCGAAGTATCGATCATCCTATATTGATTTTATAAAATGCGATTTCATGGTAAACGGACTTTACCTTAAGGGAGTATATAGGACAAGTAGAAATGCGCTCGCGTTGTGTTGTTTACCATGGATAATAGATTAAGAGTAAACAAAGAACTAGGGATACTTCAACACATAGTTTCGGCGAGAAAATAATCTGAGGAAATCACCTGTTACCATTCACTTCAACATCATCAAAGTCTGAACACCAGAGCAATGGCAACAAACGAACACCCTATTTTTGCCTGTAGAGAAAGAATTCATTCCCTACCATCTGATACCTGCCCTCAACTACCTCATCCCCCCTCCGTTACTGCCCCCCCTTTCCCCCCCACCCAGCCCCCCCGACTCCACCAATAACCCATATACTCCCACCTAAACCTTCCACAACCCCAGCAGCTACCTCTATCTAACCCTCATAAGGCCCGGTAAATTTTAGGCTCTTCGGATGGAAAGACGGGGCACTACATTATCGAAATATTGCCAAATGTCTTTCACCCGCGAGGCCTCCGTTTAGAAAATCATGGATAAATAGTCAATTTAACATGCATTGTTATTTACGCTGATTGTATGAGCCGTTACAGGAAGTTTGATTCAGGACGCGGCTTATTTACCGGGGACGTTCCTCGTGGTAAATACGTCTGTGTAGTATAAGAAGATTGTGTTGAGATTATCTTGCCTTATACACCAGTGGTCATTCTCGCTTCCCGGGAGTTCACCCGAGGTACGCTTTAATAATACATAACAAGTTTTCCAAACCTGCATTCAGCTTATTTGAACACATGGCAACAAAAACACAAAAACCCATTTGGAATATAGTACGGACAACAATACAGTTATTGGAAGAAAAATGAAAGTTATACAATATTACATAATACTGAGCAGTGGCAGCGCTAACGGGGGTGGGGGGGGGTGGAGGAATTTGCCCCCCCCCAACATGTTTTTTCTTGCCCCACCACCCCCCCACTGCCGAAAGAAAAGATGTAGGGATTTTTGGACCAATCGGCGATTTGGGGCAAAAAATCGCCCAAATTTTGGCAAAAGGTCGCCCATTTAACTTTTGCCCAAACCCAAATTTAACTTTGACCCCCTCCCCCCCCACCCGAAAAAGAGGTCTATTTTTTTGGGGTCAATAGGCATATGAATAGGATCTCGGTTTGGAATCAAATGGACCGAAAATATGTGTTAAGTGAGACAGGACAAAGTGAATGATAACTGGCTAAAAAGAGGGGTACATAAAAAGGGGGCAAAATTTGGCGGAAAAAATGTCGAACATTAAAATTTGTTAAAAAGGTGAACTTGTCCAAAGAAGCTCTATAGTTTACATGTAACAATACACCCATTTTTTGCCTTGTAGAAAGACGGGTAAATGTTAGGCCTTCTTCGGATGGAAAGACGGGGGCACTACCTTCTAACGAAAATGCAAAGTCTTTCACGACGCAGGCCCCTCCGTTTAGAAAATCATGGATAAAATAAATAGGTAAATTTAACATTGCTTTTATTCGCTGATTGTATGAGCCGTTACAGGAAAGTTTGAGTTCAGGAAGCGGCTTATTACCGGACTTCCTCGTGTGAAATACGTATGTGTATTATCAGAAGTTGTGTTGAGATTCATCTGAATTATACACCAGTGGTCATCTCGCTCCCGGAGTTTAGTTCACCGAGGTACGCTTGTTAATAGACATAACACGTTTTCCATCATTCATTCAGCTTATTTTACACAGGGCAACAAAATATCAAAAAACCATTTTGGCATATAGTAACATGCAACAAATACAGTGATATGAAGACAAAAATGAAAGTTATACAAATTTACTACATAATACTGAGCAGTGGCAGCGCTAAGGGGGGGGGGGGTGGCAGGAATTTGCCCCCCCCCCCCAACATGTTTTTCTTGCACCCCCCCACCGGGAGAATAAAAGATGAGGATATTTTTGGCACAATTCGGCGAGTTGGGGCAAAAAAATCCCAAATTTTGGCAAAAGATCGCCCCCATTTAACTTTTGCCCCAACCAAATTTAACTTTGCCCCATCCCCCCCCCCCCCCCCACCCGAAAAAGAGGTCTATTTTTTTGGTAAATACGGCATTTGTAAATAGACTCGGTTTGAATCAAATGGACCGGAAAAATATGTGTTAATGTGAGACGGACAAAGTGAATGATAACTGGATAAAAAGAGGTTAGGTACATAAAAAGGGGCCCCCCCAAAAATTTGGCCGGAAAACGGAAAAAATGTCGAAATTAATTTTGTTTAAAAAGGTGACAACTTTTCAAAGAGAGCTCATATTTTACAATATTGAGGAGAATATTTTGTCCAAAGTTGGTAGCTATAACATGTTACCGTTTCAAATGGTAAGCCGTAACCTAAGAAAATCAAAATCCATGTGTATGGAAAACAACAATAAAGTATAGAAACACGGTTTTTAAGTTTTATAATTATTTCAAATAAGGTGACGTGCGTTTGTTTATTTAAACATGGGTCATACGAAAAAAAAAATTATTAATTACTTACTGTATTTGGTGAAAAACACATTTATGCTGATGAAAACATCGTTCCCTTTTAACACTCGTCTACCAGGGGGGGTGGTTACACAACCCCCCCCCCCCTTCAGGTTTTTCCCCGGCTTGCTAAAACCCCATATTGGCTGCAAATTATTTAATGTAATTGTCAATTGACATTGTTCAGCTCCTGTTCATCCAAAAAAAAAACAAAAACACAACCGGGGTTAAAAAAGTAAACAGCACCCCCCCCCCTTCGGAAGAGAAGTACCAACATGCCTAACACAAACACCTAGAAACATCACAGACATTTGATTTTCGGTACCAATAGATAGCTATGGTCCTATTCTTTCCATTGATACCAAAATGCAGTATACCAAAACATGCCTAGCATTACGTCACGACAACGTTTCATAACGTTCGCATGTCCAGGCAAAACTGCCAATTTCAATAGACCCACAGTAAAAATATTTCGCCAAAAGGTTAGAAATCAGATTTTCATGCGGGTTTTTGACTCTACTGATGGGATATTACTAGTTTTAATATTAATAATAGAATTTTAGAGCTTATTATAATGTGTTTGAGTCGCTTAAAATTGCAAAAATATAATATTCCACCCTATATTCCGTATTTTCGGACTTTCTCAAACATATTGACGTCATGGGGTTGAAGTGCATAATGAGAATGTTGGTACTATTTTGGCACCAATGGAAAGACGAAAAAACTTAGCTATCCTTCGGGTACCAAATTAAGGAATCGGGTGTTCGTAACGAAAATCACGGGGGGGTAACCACCCTCCCCCCCCCCTTCGGGAGTTGTTACAAAAAATGGCTCCTCAGGTAGACGAGGTCAAAATATGAGGTTTTTGTTATAGTAAAATCTTTAATTATGTAGGGCGAAAAACAATAAAAATACATACAAATGCCTATTGCTGAAAAAAAGCAATAAAAAACAAAAGAAGTTATTTTTCGCCAGCAACTTGCCCAGAACTTCGCCAACAGAATAACCGCTGCCATTGCAAGCATCCGACGGAAGGAATCCAGGTGTAGAAGTAAATTATAGTTCGGTAATTATGTATTTCTATTACCTTGCTGCCCCATATTGAAAATGCAGCAATTCTGATTGGTTAGTTATGCCCATTATTCTGCAATAATGGGTGCGCCAATGACATTTTCTCATTATATCACGCTGTTGTTTTCGGTTATAGAATAGAAAATAAAGTGTTTGTAGTATTTATTTATGGACTCATCATGTATCCTCGGCCGGAAAAATTAAAAATAATGGACTACGGCTGCTGCAGCCTCGTCCATATTTTTTTCCGACCTCGGACACATTTTCGCCCATATAAAGGGTACTGCATCACACTTTATTCTAAATAACGGTAAAAAAAAATAGGGCAACTCGATTAAGATGACTCTACATTAGTTCACGCTTATTCCGTTATCGTCTATGAAGTCCGGACTATGGCTCCCGCCCCCGGACTATATCTGTTCACACCGGTGTAAAGAATGAGTGTTCCCCATGAGAGAGTGTCCTAGCTACCATTAGCAACATGTACGGAATAAACCGTGCCCTTGTAGACGAGGCATTTGGGTACAGTGCCGAACAATGAGCATCAGCACTCAATGGAGAACACCATAGACAGATGGGTGGTTAGGACACTAGTCACCGGACATTGTAGTATAGGACACCGGGACCCCGAGACACCCGATAATTATAACGGGTAAAATATGGATTTCCTCTGGAAAAATATAAAGTCCCCATCCAATAGAATCGTTTTTTAAAGTTTCCGATTCTGCAAGGATGCTGTTGTTATGTTGCTTTTATTTAATCTAAAGTTTTGCATGAGTATAACGTTAACTTTCAGAAGTTATAATGCTTCTCCTACGTGTTTTCATCAAACGATTCTATCACACTTTATATCCAAACGATATCCGGTAAGTAAATCACGATGTATACGTGAAATAATTTCAAATTAAAACGGTACTCACATTAACTGACAATATGACGCACTCAAGCAACAAAACGCCTGTCATACACGCGACGCCGTCCAACACAAGAATCGCACATAATGTCAAAAATCTACGTCGATTTGAATGATGGTTTATGTTCAATTGCACATTTCAACGATGGTGTTTTATGGTCTCTACTCAAAGTGCTGGTCTGAATTTAAAGAAACACAAAGACTTGAGCATTGCAGGAATAGATTCAAATGAGTTTATGAACTGAAAACAGGGAAACATATAGCAAATACCCTCTTCTTATCAACTATATTAGTATTTTTATTCAATTCGAAGAAAAAAATATGAAAAAGCAAAAATGTTATAGTAAATGGTCTTTTTTTAGCTTTTTGTTGGTATTAGTATTAGCTTATACCATCGAATAGTGACGTCATGGATCATGAATCAATTAAACAATAATAGCATTAATCTCTGCAGTCTGGCAACCGTCTCTGCTTCCACAGAATGGCCAGTGGGAAATATCTGTCAAAAATCCCCACATAGGCCTTGCAGCACACTGCAAACTAGCTCAAATCCCATTCACACAGTATCATGGAACGATTTGCGATGACTGCGCCCGATGACCAATTACGAGCGTGATTATGTTGGACAAAAGTGCACTTAAGAGACATACAATAGATCGACTTTACATCTGAGGGAAACAAAGAGGTAGTCCTCTAAGAACCTCCGTCGTAGAGAACACAATGACAGTAACGCGATCGGCAAGAAGAAAAAATGAAACCGTTCGGGGTACATAAAATAAAGCCAGCCAAAAGGGAAACGATTAGAGGACTACTTAATTATCGCTCTCGGAATTGCGCCAAACTATGCAACTTCTGCAGATTTATGTCACCTAAGAGGTGGCAATCTAGGGCAATTTACCCCAAAAACAACGGCAGGGTCTACTTCCGTGATTTTTTTTCAAAAAGGCATTTAAATTGGAATAATCTGTCGGATCCCCTACAATCTGCCTTACCGCCCTTATCACTGCACCGAATCTGCTTTTATGAAGGAACATGACGATATCATCTGTGAAATTGACTCCAAAAAAAAAATTGGGAATCAACAGTTTGCGTGTCACAATTCTGGTTTCCCTCTCATATCTGTGATTGCCTATTTGGACTGTCTCAAGGGGTCAGTACAAGGACCACTTCTTTCACTTCTGGTCCAATTGGTGATATAGTCGAGAAGTATGGAATCCAGTATCATTCGTATGCGGATGACTTTCAACTCTACGCTGCTTTCGATTCTCGCAAACTCGAAGATATGCTAAATTACTTCATAAACTATCTGTCTGCATTGCTGACATCAAAACATAGTCGCAGTCACACCTTATTGCTTTAAAGGTCAATCGTTTCATCACCGACAGATTGGTTTAGAAACATTTCATAATTGTTTTTTTGTAATTCTATATTTTAGAATAACTCGTAATGGTTGTTTACATTGAAATGACAATCCTTTAAATGCATATGTTCAGGCGGTTTTGCTATGACTTTCTTGTGGGGCCAGCTTCACTTAATTTACTACACGGAGTACATGACAACATTCAAGGTCGCGCGTAATTTGCAACCAGTCGTCATAAGTAATGGTTTTAGATTTAGGTGACAATTTACATTAATTTACATTCGTGGAATTTAAATTAATAAGGTATATTTCATGACGGCCGTGATATTCACTGACAATCGGCCGAATAGCCATTTCCCGTTGCTTTGCCGGTATTCTATAGATTTATCGCTGTGATATTTTACCGCTTCAGGTAATCTTACGGAATAAAGCTCATGCACAATGACAGAACAATTATGAACCATCGACACCTAAGCATTAACAATTCGGGGGTCGGGCCGACTGCCGGATCCGGCAATATTGCCGTAACCGGCAATGTGTTGCCAGATCCGGTATATTGTTTCCCGCAATGCTTGCAAGAGCGGTAAATTTAAAATTGGTAGTTAATCTAATGATGGGATTTTTAGATAAGAAAGTGAGTGTAAACAAAGTATTTCGTCAAATAATGTTTTTTACTACGAATAAAAAATATCTTTTGTGATATAAAACGGTTTTACAACCAAATTCAATAAAAACTAAAAAAAAGTGACAAATTTGAATTTTGAAATTTTTAACCCAACCCCAAGTTGAAATTGGTGGAAATTTGGCAACATAACGTACTTATCAATGGTAAAATATGGACTTTCCCCTGAAGATTATAAAGTTCCCATCCAATAGAATCGTTTAAGGTTTCCGAATTCTGCTGGGATGCTTGTTTAATGTTGCCAAACTGGCAATACACCCGGCTGCCGGCTAACGGCAACTTGCCGGTGTGAAAGGATATTGGTCCGGCAGGACCTTGTCCCGGGCTCCATAGACGATTAACGGGATAAGCGTGAAACTAATGTTGCGTGAAGAGTCAACTGAATCGATTGCCTATTGTTCACCATTGTTCCCGGGCTGACTGTGAGCCCGGAGGACTATATCTCCTGCCACACCGGATCCGGCAGTCGGCCCGAAATGATTAAACAAAACACAAACCCTAACCTATCCCTCTTCGAGTGAAATAGCCACAATGGCAATATGTATTTGGATTCGAAAACGAAGGACTATCACGCATGGGGTCAGATCGATAACACAAGTGCTGCTAATAAATATATTTTAGTCTCTATTTTCAATTGGTTTGTTGTGTGGCGTCATGAAGTTAGGGGCAGGGCATTCCAAGTCACCCTATGTTTTTGGGAAGTAAGAGTTTTCTTGCAACTATCCATCTTGAGGTAATAGTTTCTATTTAAGATGGATGCCCTTTTATTGCTCATTGCTGAGACTAGCGTTTTGTGCAGCAGTGACATAAAGTTCATTATATGCTGATTTGAGATTGGAGAGTCTTGCAGTATTTTTTTCTGTAGAAGACCATTCTAATTTTGATGTAGCATAACTTTACACTAGTCTGATAACCAATCTTGGCACCAAATCTGACCGCAGAGCGTTAACTTTTTAAAGCTTGGCTGATGTTCTTTACGTTGACGGGTCCCCATAAGAATCCTGCGTATTCCAAAGTTGTGTTTCACAATAATTTGTATCTCATCAAGCATCGCATAAATTCCTCTTGATCAATCCCGTCCTTGAATTGGTTTTCTTTAAAATGTAAAGTATTCCGCAGTTCCGGAAGAGAGTATGATGATTTTTCAATGCTAATATGTGGGATTTGAGTCAACAACTCTAAGTTCTGGTCGTGGAAGAAGTATTTGAAGAGTTACATTGGGACGATAACATTGCCTGAGCCTTTTTTTTGCCACTGGTCTAACTTAAGGCCAAAAAAATTGTTTGATTGTCCAAAGACCGACCTTTTTAGAGTTGGGCGGTCGGAAAAACTTTTGTTTATGTCAATAGCAATATATTGAAACATGTTTGTTTGTATTAATAAGTTAATCAACACTAAAAATCAGTTGATTCTTACTCAAAAATGCATTTTTGTATTATGAAACCCAACTAACAGCTAAGAAATCGTTTAAACATCATCTTTTTTTACTTTCCTAAAGTTAAAATTGAAAAAAAAAAACTTCTTTAGAATTTATCAAATTAGGGTCGTATTCTTTTGTACAGTAAAAGGCAAAAAACTTTTTTTTTCACTAAAATTAGGGTCGGTCGTACTGAGGACAATCAACAATTTTTTTGGCCTAATATGTAGATCATCGTTAAGGATCTTCTGATCAGTTGGTGTTTTGATAATATGATACATAAGACAGTCATCAGGTAACAAGCTCAGTTGTAATATTAAGGTTACAAAGACTGTCGTATGACGATGGAGTAGTAAAAGCTGGATATTGAAAGTGAAAGTGGATAGCTTTGGCATAACAATCGTATTTCATATTGCTTGTAATGGGAGCGTGATATACTATATTGTACCCAAAAAATCAACGCAAAGAATTGCAAAGAGGGGAAAGAATTTTTTATGTCAGTGACAGGAATTAGCCGACCCATTGGCGTATGTTCAAGGTTTGTCAATCAACGCGGGCGCGGGACTGTGATTGGTTTGAATGTGTAATCACACTGTAAAACGTGTTTAGAAAAGTGAGGCAAGGTGGTGTTTAGGTGTTTAAGGTTTAGGCAATTAACACTTTGTGTTAGGCAATTAAAAAACAGAGGTTTATAATTAAACAGTTGGTGTTTAGAAATTAAACAGTTGGTGTTAGATATTGCTTGTCTAGAGATTAAACGATTCTAACGTTTAAATCTCTAAAAAATGTCATAATTAAAACCCCAACTTGTTTAATTTCTCTAAACACAAACTGTTAATGTCTAAACACCAACTGTTAATTTATAAAACAACATGTGTGTAATTCTAAACCACCAAAGGTTTAATTATAAACATAAACACCCCTAAAACACCACATTGCCTTCACTTCTAAACACGGTTTTACAGTGATTACACATTCACATGAGAATCACAGTCCGCCGCCGCGTTGATTGACAAACCTTGGACATACGCGCAATTGGTCGGCTCATTCTGTCCCTGACCATATAAATTCTTCCATCTTTCAATTCTTTGCGTGTTGATTTTTGGGTTACAATATGTAATATCACGTTCCCATCAAGCAATATGAAACTTGCCAGTATCGGAAGCTGTCACGTGCTCATAAATTTAATAGGTGGTTGAATTGGTTAAACTCTTCCCCTTCTTCGTAATTAGGCATGAAAAAGATCACTTTTAAGCAATCGATTTGCAATGTCCCCCTTGGCAAAATTCGCCCTCCATTAAAAAGACATTATCACGTTTCGACTCAGGCCAAAATTCACTACATTAATCGCATACAAATCCAATTTAGTTTCAAAAACTAGCAATCGAATCTGGTATAATTATATCCATGTCACATTTAAGAGAGTGCAGGTATTTGCAAATATCCATTAATCTTCTTGTTTTATTTTAAAGGATGTGATTAAATCAAAAAGATGGTCTAGAGTAAGGGAACAAACTGGTGGCGCAAGGCACAATGTGAGAGTAAAGAATTATGTCTTGTAGCCTTACTATAATGATGTGTGTGCTGTACCTGGCTTTTCAATATGTGAGACGTGCATCTAGAAGTGATTTTATGTTTTGTATTTTATAATTAAAAAGGTCATGAGGCATATAACATTAGATTAATAACTAAGGACTAGTGGATATCATTTGGACATCATTCCAAATATTGTGGCACCTCTCATTAAAAATCTATTGCGCTAATTTACAATTTGAGCAAATAGCAGATAACAGACTAAATCTTATGAAGGGTAGGGTGGTACATCACGTTTATTAAACAAATAAACAAAACATGAAATTGAATATGATTTTTCTATTTTTAATGATAATCCTCCCTGTAAATAGCACACAATAAAATCACAAATCGAATGTCCTAATATCAACAGATAAAAGAACGCAAGCGCAGTTTACCTTAGGGCTACAAGCGGACTTGGTAACTCGACATTGCAGTCGACCAAAACGACTGCAACCCATCAATTGTGGAAAAACCAAATGGAGTGTCAGATGGGAAGAAATTTGCGAATAACATTGGATCGTTGTGTAGAGTTGAAGAGATGTAATCAGTGTGCTCACGCATCATTGCAGTGGGGCTGGACTACCTGTTTCTCAAGTTATTTACTGGTGTGTTGTGAATCCTATAGAGACCTCAGATTTTCTCAATTAATGCATTTCATGTCTTTTTGAAAACCCCCTTCACATGTTGTGATCATTACATGATAATAATTTTAATTTTTGTAATTAAGTGAGCAACAAAATATATTGTCCTAAAATATCCATTTAATGCTATCTACTGAAATTTCTTAATCGGACTCACCACAAACACTTTCTGTTTTCCATTGGCGTTAAAGCATATATCAGAACTAAAATAATTACACTCCTTTGCTCCTTATAGTGCCTGTCCTTTGAGAAGTGAAGGGGACGGGCTTTCTCGGGGAGGGGGTTTCCTCGGGGGGGGGGGGGGGTTACCGGGGGTGCTTGTACAATGTCACACACAGCCTATTCTAGCTGATAAACCACTTTCATTTAACAGTTCAAATATAGCTTTCACTTTCCGGATAAAAGAGAGCCGCCATCACTGGTACAACCCGCATGTACACACAAAGTTTGTCCTGGCCTACTCTTTTATCATATCACTGGTGGCTATTTAAATAATCGGCCAAAACAGTGCACAAGCCAGACTGCGGAAGTTTGCACCTTAGACT
Source organism: Ophioderma brevispina (assembly GCA_023653785.1). Classification (NCBI taxonomy): domain Eukaryota; kingdom Metazoa; phylum Echinodermata; class Ophiuroidea; order Amphilepidida; family Ophiodermatidae; genus Ophioderma; species Ophioderma brevispina. Next base: position 20,260 of record JAMKCH010004715.1, on the reverse strand, counting down.
CGGTCAGTTTACATTCGCTTCATAAACCTCCCGCCTAGAGTGTTTTACAACTCCATTCACACTTACCTTGCCTTGCCAGCTCGATCAGTTCTCCTGCGCTGAACCCCCCCCCCCTCTGCACAGACAACACTAGGCAGGGGCTGCTTTAGTATCACTGTTGTTTTGAAAACAAGTTTACTACATCAAATTTGCTTAACCTAGTCAGGTGGGGTCACAAATTATTTTCCGCTAGTCTCTTCACACTGCTTCTATCAGGTTTCACACCATAATTACTAAATCCGGCCTGGTCCCATTCGTTCCTGTACAAAATGCCGAGATGAAAACGGCGAGTGAGGATACGGTGATGAGAGTATTAGGGCATCATAAAAAGAGACGGAAAGTGTAGTAGGAGGGGGGGGACATGGAAAGAAACATAGGGAAGTAAGAGCAGAAGAAGGAAGAGGAAAAAATCATGTTTCTCCTCAATGGACATCTCAGACCTTAAAGCGCACAATTTTCTGCTTGAAGGTCATCATATGCTCCTACCCAATCAATCATGAAGTATGTAGGTTTATCCCCCAAAATTTTCGAGCGACTGGACCGTTGAAGACTAGCATCACCGTGGACCCTGGATGGTCGAGACTTTTTCAGTCTTGTGTTCCCTGTAAGAATACGTTAAAAATTGGTTTGTCGGATCAAATAACATATCACTGACAAGCTTTTTTTGTATATTCCTACAGATTTTATCTTAATATTGATAGCAACCATGATTGTGCAACACAGTCTCGCAATTTCTCTCAGTTTTTAGGGTATACTTAGGCGATGTCACCAAAAAATAACCGCCTCATTGGCAGTGGGGGCTGGACTTGCCTGTTTCTCATTATTTACTGGTGTGAATCCAGAAGGTGTTTCGTATTTCAGCCTGAAAAGCAAAAGTGCAATTTGATTTTTTAAGTTTTAATTATTATAAAAATCGTCAGCTTAGTTCTCTCGCAATTTTGTACACTGAGTAAACTGTATTTGTTGGCAATATGAATTACATCAAGCGGCGTAAAACAAAAATCTCTGAGCAATTTCATTAGTTCATGAACTGAGACATTGATATGGACGGATTTTTATGAACTGACCTCTTTATGGTTTGAACAAGTTAATGACACAATACCGTTGGCTTTTTGAGGAAGAAGGCTCTGATTTTACTGTATGCAAAATCTGTTTAAGGTAATGAATAATCCTCCAGTTGAAGTGCCTTTCCCTGAAACGAGATTGGAAACGCATTATTTTTACCCATTATGAAAACAAGTACTGTTGTAATTGATTGTGAACAGCCTGTTTAATAAATTTTTGAAAATAATTGGGAAAAGGGAAATAGCTTATTTTTATTGACATCACGCTTGTTGCTATGCTTAAAAAAGGATAACACTTACCTTGTTTGCAAATCGACAGATGTTGAGCAAAATTTTACAGATATATTCCAGAGAGTAACATATGATTGGAGCAGACATTTTAAAGATTTAAAGGCATTTTCGAGTGATTTGCTAAACGGAAAATTAAACACAAATCAATTTGTGGCATGTTTGTAACAAGTATAGGCACCCTAACATAACCCACAAGTGGAAAGGCCGATAGCAATCTATCAAGGGCAAAATCGATATTTTAGTACTACTGTCCGTATGGAAACTTATTCTCCGCGTAAGTGAAGGAAATTCGTGATTTTAATGGTGCGTTTTCTGGTTTTCTGTATTTTTTTCAGTTTAAAATACAACAATTTAAATATAAATTCAAATAGTTTGACTCTTTTTGAAAGATCATTAATACTGTCTTATCATTGAAATTGCGCGAAGCCCAGGTGACTTATTATAATTGTTTTCATATAACACATTCCTCACATATACATCAACTCTGGAGTAATATTAATCAATCAAAGCGATATATAATAAGTCTTACAATATCATTGCTTTTAATCAAAAGATTTATTTACTGATTGGTGTAAAAGACTCATTGAACTTCGATCGACATAAAATCATTTACTTAATTATCATTATGGATGAAATTTTTTGGTTCTGGCGACTAAAGCTGTCTGATTGGAAATCTGAACGAACAATGAATCGTCACCATAAAAATTATAAACTCCGTTTCGTCCTATATTTACAAGCTTGGCAGAAGGTAAAATGTAATGTTTGTTTAGTCCTTTCGATTACATTTATAAACAACTGTTAATCCAAACTAGACCGGTCTGCAACTCTTAAAGAAAGAAAATTACAGAATAGCAGAAAATAATTTTAAAAAATCTTCTAGATTTTAATTGAAAATCTAAAGGGGTTGGTTTCTGCTGAATAACCCTTGGATTCAAGCGTGTACGCTGTGTGTCTACTGCCAAAGCAAGTGGCTTTTTAAAATTCTCTGTATTACTCGTTTATCACATTAAACTAGTGTCTTTCAATTAACTTAGATGTCCGGATTTTATTTATTCATTATTTCCAAAATATACGGTTTGGGAAAAAATCACTAAGAAAAGGTGTATTCATCATTGGACCCAACAAGATCATTGGGCCTCCACTTGAAAACATATTTTTCTCTTGGAATTTTATTCAATTTACAATGAGGATTTTTTTATTGACAAACGACAAAAAACTGGGTCCAAGTGAATATTGACTTTTGACACTGAAACTTTTATGGCAGACCCATTCACGAACTAGGGGCGCTTCAAAGCATGTTGACCGGACAATTATTGATTCGTGACCGTGCTTTGATTTCAGGTGTTTGCATTTTTTTTTAAAACATTAATGCATTGGCATTTAAATATCTTCTTTGAAATACTTATACTTTAATAGAGGTCCTCCCTGTTTGTATTCAATTTGTTACGACAAAAGAATCACATAGCTCTCCTTAATGCCACCCATTCAATTAAATCCGTGTGGAACTTGGATATCTCGTTTGTATTGCAGAAATTCGCTGCAAATAACAAGGGTTAGGATTTGTCTGTTAACTAACGTTGGCTTTATATTCATTTCATACCATAAAGGTGGCGGACAATAGGCCTATTGATCGTGACCATCTCCTCCGACCGACTACAACTTTTACTACCTACTAAGTTGGAGTCAATGGAACCTTCCCACAAAACGTATTACTAATGGCACCAACCTTTAATTTAGCTCATTTTTCAAAACGAGGTTGAACTACCCAATTCAATAGATTTGAAGGTTTAAATGTCTCAATTCCTTTGTCATGTACAAAACGTCTTAGGTCCAAAGATACCCAACAACTTTCTTTCGTGATTTATTTCGAAAACGTATATTTTGGAAATAATTAATTACAACTTAAAACGCGGACATCTAAGTTAATTGACAAACAGTATGTGAGCTTAGTAACATTTTACGGCCGTCATGCTCGAGAGAATCACACATTCTAAAGAAGTGATGTTTCATTAAATCGTGAAATCATTGATTTTTGTCATTCCACTTTGACACTTTGTGCAATGCCATTGATCTTGAGATAATACCAAACGTTTGCTTGGGGTATTGTATGAGGGATAGTGATCGATTCCAATGAGGCGCAGCGTGTATTGTCATTATTTATCCCACAATTGTTAAGTCACCGCTGGTGCTCCATTAAGGATTTGCTTAGGGTTTGAATGTAAAATAGGGCATCGGATTATTAAAATAGGTAATACATGGTTATGCAGGCAAAGAGAGTGACTATTGCTCTTAAATTGTACGATTTCATATTCAAATTGTGAAAGAGGGACTAAAACACAGGGTTTTCCCTTTTGGAGAGCGGTTAATGGAATGGAACTTTTTCCTTCGGTTTTGCTTGACCTTGACATGAACTTTGTTTCCAGTTCAAGCTGACCTCGATATTTTTTATTCAGGGTGACTCGGGTTTCCCCTCCTACTTCTTCTAAACCTAGGTTTCTTTTCTTCCCTCTATATACAAAAAGTGATATAATAGTGTTGAATGTGAAGATTGTTAAACGCGCATTTACAAATGTAGCTACTCTACGTTTATATACAACACTTCATATGTCATTGTAAAAGTGCCTTGGTTTTTCATGAATACTCCTAGATAACACAATACCGAGAGAATTAGGCATTTACAATAATATTTAAATATTTCGTACTTAAGTAAATTGAATTCATAGCAGCTATTTTTGCCTCAAGGCAAATACTTGGTCTCAAGCCTCCATTTAACCTTCTTTTTTTTGCTCTTATTTTACGGCAAGAAGCAATAATATAGCCATCTATTTGACCAGGGCAACCAAGTGCTATTGCAGATACGATCTGGAAAATGATCGCTTTTTTAAATGAACAGAACGCGGAAAAATTAGTTCTGCTTGTTAATTTAACAATTTTGTACTTCTTTTTTAATGGGTCAAGATAATTATTCCATACATGTTTTTGTCATATCAAAGGATATCACCCGAATCAGTGATAATTACTAAATCTTTTCCTTAACATAAAACCATAGATTCGCCGATTTTAATTCCCGTATTTTTTAACTTTCAAAACCTTTCTGAGTTTTATCAATCTCACCCTTTCTCATTCCAAACACCGTTTTGATTTGAAGTGTCATATACCAAGAAATGTGTATTCTTCCAGTCTCTATTAGTAACGCTTATTCCACTTGATGCACTCATATCGTGTGCTTTTTTAACTCTGATACTTTGGAAATACACTACACACGAAGTGTTTTGATTATATGTATACATTGTTAGAGTGTTTCTCATTTTAGAAATAGTCTTAAAGGTGACAGATTGCCTTTAAAAATTAATTTAACAAGCTCACCCTCATGTCAAATTTGATGCAGATTTCATCACGAATTATTACTCGTCTACTTCAGCTTTGTATCAACAGCGGATTGAGGCAATGCTGATATAAGCTGATCATTGCTCCAGAAACAAGCGGCATATCCCTAAACGATGATAGTCGCTCATTTAAAGGTATACGATATAGCGTAAGCCTTCAATCCCGTTTGTTGACCTTCCGAAGTCATACAATGATTTATCTTGGAATTAAAATAAAACGACGATTACAACGAAGAGAACCACTCATTATCAATCAAACACGTATACGTGCCTAAATTGTAAATGGTATCATATTTTTCTGGATATTTTGACAACGTTGCTGTTTGGAATCAAATTCAATCGCCTGAACATTGACTTGACTTTGACTTTCTGCATAGACGGGGTGTGCCTTTGCTCTTCTCATGAGTAATTCGCCTCCATTCTGGTGTGCCCTTTGCAATAGATTCGGCATTTGGAGGTCCCAAGCTGTGTCCTTGGAGGATCTGGGTCCGTCCATCTTGCTGGTGGCGCCTGGCTTCCTACGCTTGTTGAGTCTTGCGTATAGGCTTGGTATGGCAATCTGTGTTTCCGGGCATCCTGACGACATGTCAAACCACTTCAGCCGTCTTCTGGTGACTGCATCCATGATGGTGCATGTGATGTTCAGACGCGCTCCTAATTTCATCATTTCTTTCCTAATGTTGTCCAGAAGGTTTCACTCCTAGGGACCGGAGGCATCTCAATCTCAAAGCTTTCTAGCTTTTTGGCAGTCTGCCTTGCGCAATACCCAGACTCTGCTCCATAGGGGGCAATGGGGAGTATAAGATACTGGTATATTGCTGACTTTGGCGATCTTGTGATTCATTATTGCTTCCCAGAATGGTATTCCTGATCTACCGAATGCCTGCTGCCAGTCTTGTAGCTCTTGATTTCCTCCTTAACCGAAGGCACATTACTTCCAAGAAGACAAAATCATTTACTTTTGTCAATAAGGTGTCTGGAAGGCTATGTCTCCTTGGGTCATCGTACATGATCTTGCATTTAGTTGGGTTGATCTTCATTCCCCATTTGGCGCGGGCTTTTTTTCCAGTTCTTCCTGTGGATAGCTGTATAACTTTTCAAAGGACCATTTCCATCAGTTGTTCATCGGGGGGCATAACGAATGTTGGGATTTTCATCTCTTCTCTTCCTTTGGATTCCGGAGCCTAGGTTTTAACTCCTCTCATTAACAAATTCTAAGAAGAGATTGAAGAGGCATGGAGATAGAAGGCATCCCTGTTTCACACAACTAAGACTTCGAACCAGTCTGTGAGTTTTCCCTTTCACCACTACTGAGCATAATGGTTTGCTCATACATCGTTTCAATTAGGTCTACCAGCTGCTGTCCTAACTCAATGGATCTTAAGCTTTTCCAATGCCTCTCTCCAAATGGTATCAAATGCTGCTTTAAAATCTACAAGGTTCCAGTGTATAGGAATGCGTCCTTTCCTTGGCCTTCTCTATACTTTGGATAACCATAAATACAGCATCAGTAGTACCTCTTGCGCTTCTAACACCACATTGTTTCCTCCCAGAGTAGTCATCTAGGGTGTCCTGGATCCTGTTTCAGGATCATTCTATCAAGAATCTTTCCCCTGGGATGGACATGTAGAGTATTGCTCTTATAGTTTGGGCAGATCTAGTTTCTCACCTTTCTTGTAATCTGGGAGTTTATCAGTCCCTTGCTCCAGTCTTCTTGAATTTCCCCTTCTACCCAGGCAATTTTGAATTTTTTGTACAGTAGCTGTGTCATAGCTGGGCCACCTGCTTTCCAGGGTTTCAGCAGAGCTTTTATATCCCATCCACATGCTTTGTTATTTTTCAGTTTTTATGTCCTCTTCTACTTCCCTATTGAGAAAGGCATGCCGGGTTGAGATAGAAACTGCCAGGTTCTGTGATGGAGTGAAGTACTTCATCTCTGGGGAATTCAGTGTTGAGATGTTTGCTGAAGTGGTTCTATCCCAGCACTTCATTACTTTATCTGGAGCAGTTTTGAGGGAGCCATGCTTTGTCCTTTGGCAGCTGCTGGCAGTTGATCTCTTTCAATTCGCAAGTCTACGAACACACTTGAAGAGTTCATGGCGTTTGTTCCTATCATGTGCATCTTCCCATCTCTTTTTTTCTCCTTTTCGAGCAAGCTTCTTCTTATCCGCTCTTTACTTATATTTGACCTCCTTGTTCAGTTTGGGAGTAGTTGGACTTATTAAATGTGCAGTTGGGGTTGTTCATCATTGTACCTTGCTGTCCTTCTTCCTTCTGTTGATGACATGCCTTTCTTACTTTCTCTTCAGGGAGCCCCCTTAAATTTGCCGGGCACTTTTTCACACCCACTGTTTCCTCTGTTATTTTATTGGTTGTTTCCTTGCAGTTGGTCCTACACCTTCAACATCAGTGTCTTTCTAATTGGAATGAGTGGTCCAAAGGCACCACCTGAGTTCTTTTGCACAGAATTCTGCTGCAATTGTGGGTCGCTGAATCGACATGACGTCATACTTCTTGGGTACCGTTTGTTATACGTTTGGTTTTGGTAGGTATAAATTTCACCTTTAGCCAGCACCAGGTTGGGTTCTGACCGACATCGGCTGAGCAGTAAGATCTCAATTTTCCTGAAAGTTTTCAAGTTGTCCCATTTTGGTAATTGATGAAGTCACTCATTGTTTCTCTATTGCCCATGGGATTTCCTGTTGCCTTTCTCACTCCTATGTGTTGGAAGGTAGTATTCCATACAACAATTTGTGGAGTGTTTACAAATTCCAGGAGCCTTTTCTCCTCTGTCCGTTATCTACCCAATGTGTGTGTCCTATGCCTGGTAACCTGTCCCTAGTTTGGCATTAATCCCCTATCATGATTAGTCGTTTCTTTCTTAGTGATTCTCTGTAATGTGGGAGCTTGCAGTTGCATAGACTTGTCGCTCTCTGTCTCACCTGTGTTTTCAGATTTGGGTCTAGACCTGGATGAGTTTACTATGCTTCCTGCATATTAAATTTGGCTGTTATAATTCTGGGTGAGACTGCTTCATAGCTTGACAAAATGGGAGATCTTTTGGGATATCATAATCCCTACTCCATCTCTGCAGATGCCGTCACTTTCTGCTAGACAGTCGGATTGTAAAATTCTCTTTATTTATGAGGTCTCTTTTCCATTCAGGTGTGTTTCCCATAGACCCAGATGTCTATATCAAACCTTCTGGCTTCTTCCAGGTAGATTTTCCCCAATGACCGTCCTGGTTGCATTGTTCCTCTACGTTCAATTACCAATATTTATGCCTGCTGGAGCTCCCTTTTTCTTGGTCTTTGTTTCTCAGTACTTTCATTCAGATAGGCTTCCTTTACATTTGTCGTGGTTGGTGTTTTGGTCGACTTTGGCTACTACGCTGATTTTTTGTAGTTTCCTCCGCTGTCCTTCATTCTTCTTAGAAGTTTCCTTCTGGGATGATTCTTCTGGTACCTGTGGGTGTGGCAACCAATCATCCGCAGCTGCTTAGCACCCCTGCCACTCTTTTGCCAACGAGCAGCCCCGGGACTCGGGGCCTTAACGGGGGGTCGCACTTTTCATTTTTGGAGTTTACTCGCTAAGTGTTGACCTGAGTTTGCACTACTTACTGGGCAACACGGCCCAATATTCCCATCGGGTTAAATGTTGCATTACGGAACTACAAAGGTGGGGAGGCCACCATCCTCTTAGTCTTAACTTGATTACTGTCCACCATAGTTGAACTTAGACGACTTATTAATTCAAAAGCCCTTCAATCAAATCTATCTTATCTTTGTAGGAACCCTTGCATTATATTTATGAGTTTTCTTGATAGTGGGACACGCAACACTATGCGGTGGCGTACTAACATTTCAGTTCGATGAGGCATGATGAAGGGAAGTCAAGGGTAGGCCCGGATTTTCCAATCGGCGGATGGTTCGGCCCGGCAAAAACCCGTGTTGTTGTTATCCGGCCTAACGCGAGTGTTCGCATTATACTGTCGCGGGGTGAACACTAAACGAAACGATTGAACAGGTGTGAAAATTTGTTTAATCTTAAACTTTCGTGCAGTTCATCCTTAGAGCAATCCGCAACGAACGCGTTTACAGAAATCACAAAGAGACAAGTATTTGATAAAAAAAGACCCCTGATTGTGTCCGCCATTTTGAATTTTTGGTAACATATATCTAACACATTATGTTGTTATCACTCAATTTACTGCAAATTAATCATTTTCTCGGTTAGGTAAAGACCGAACTAGAGTATTCAATATTGGAGAACAAAGAACAAATTTTTTATATCTTCTTTATTCATTTTTCAATTTTTTTTCTCCTTCTTTAGCATACTGCACAAATCCATGTGGGACTCCAAGCGAGCAGGAATAGTAATGTGCACAGCTCCTTAGTCAGTTGTTGAATGATTAATTGGTTGATTATTTATTATTATTATTATAGTAACTAGTGTATTTTTTTATTACTATTATATTGTTGTTTTGTTGTTTGCAAAATCCTAAACATATTTAAAATCTACTTCTATTCCCATTGAATTACCCTCATATTCATTCATTTTTATAGAGCTGTATGGAAACACGTCATTTATTGATAGTGGACATCGTGATGAGACCTTTATGCGTGTTGTTCACATTGCTCCATTCTAATCAAACTTAAAGCCACATTTTGTCAGAATTTATCACCTCCATGCACTTAAGACCACGCAAAAAGCAAAATTCGTTCAACCTTAATAAAATTGCCTTCCTGGAGGCGAGTATTTGCCAAGAAATCAAATAACTGGCTACCCAGCCATTAACTTTGAACCAAAATGCAGATATAAATTCACCTTTTAAACCTTTCTTTTTAGATTTATAAGGGAATCGATGTATTCACTAAAAGTGGCAGTTAAGCCCAGATTCGTGGTATTAATTTTAGCAGTTTAGTTCTCAATTCTTTAAGAGTTCCGGGTCTTTGTTCTATTGTGGTTTGTCCATCTTTTCAACTGGCGCTGTTCGCATAGCAAGGGTATGAAGGGTGAGACGCTAGATCCATCCGTTCACATCATGCTTACTGGCGGCAAATCGAAGCAAAAGCTAAAACGCCATGTCACGACTTAGTTTGCGAGCATTTTGGGGGCAGGTAATTTGGATGTAGCCGTTAGCCTTTCAATTTTTCCCATCCACCTCCATAGTGCTACTTGTCCCTTACCAATTATTGAATCTATCGGTATTTAAAAATGTTTGAAAGGACATTTGAAAAAGGCCAAGACTGAGAGGTATACCCCTACGAAGGGACGATTATTGTGTTGGCCAGTCTTCCCCCAGTTAGAAACTAATTACAGGCCTAGCAAAGTGAATCATTGAGAGCGCCTTGACTGATTTAAACCTCGTTACTCGCCCTGGTTACGAATCTTCAAAAGCCCCCAAAATAATCCTCTCATTTAGAGGCAAATTCCCAGTATGTGTGTATATGCATACATGTATGTGTGTATTACGTATGGTTTGTGGTGTATGTATTATGGTCTGTATGTGTGTATGTGTGTGTATGTGTGTGGTAGTAGGTGTGTGGCGTATGTGTGTACTCTGTAGTTAGGTGGTTAAGTAATGGGAGTCGTAGTATTGTAGTGGTAGTAGTAGTAGTAGTAGTAGCAAACAAGCATCACAACAGCAGCAGCAGCAGCAGCAGTAGCATAGCATTAGTAGTAGTAGTAGAAACAAAGTTTTAATCGCTGTTTTGTCCCTACAAACCGGTGTGGGTCGGTTCCCCTCACACTCGAAGAATCTGCCCTTATTAACTACCTCCCACCTTCCCACTTCGCCCGGATTCAATCCCTTTCCTCATCCTAAACCCAAACCCTCCTACTCTCCTCCTCCTTTTGCTTCTTCCTGTCTGCCTTTATCGCCGCTCCTCCTCAAACCCCCTCTTCGCAAAAAGCATTTCGTAAAACATGCTCGTCATCCTTCCTCAGCACATGCCTATAACAACGTACACTATTCGCCTCGCCATCGCGGTCCATCGAATTCTTCCAAACAAACATCTTCCATCATCCTCCTCCTTCTTCCTTCCATCAAACTTACACCACACAAATCGCTCTCATCATGTTCTTTCTGTCCTTCTCAAAGTCCCATCTTATTTTTGCTCATCACCATGTCTCACTTACAGCATCACCGATCAGTCACTCAACTCTTATACAACAACCATTCCTTTCATCTTCAAAGGAACTTTCCAGTATAAACTCATGACAGCCATAACCAGTGCTTCTGGTATACCTTTCTTCCTCATCGCCCCTCCACTTTCCTTCCCTGGGTACTCTATCCAATGACTCTCCAAGCCACACAAACACATATACAGTTTCCTTCCTTTAGCTCGATATTCCTCTTGCAACCCTCCTCAAAAAAACACTGCACTACCTGTTTTCCCTTATGCCCCTCCCTGGCATAAACCAAATTTCATCTTCTCCCTTTCCACTATCCTCCGAATCTATTCTCAATGTAAACCCTCTCCACAATTTGCATTGCATGCTTCACGACCTTATAAGGCACCACAAACTCATTGTCAAAGCCCCCTTTTCCCTTTTAAAATTGGAACCACACTCACCGCCCATTCCTCCCGGCATCCTCCTCCATCTAACACTACTACTACTAACAACTCCATCACAACCAATCCCAATCTCTCCCTCACATCATCATCTCAACACACTAGGTAGGTATTTGTATATATACATGTTTGACGAGAAATCGATTTTTTAAAAAAAAGTTACGTGCAGTGGACTTTTTTTTAAGCTTTCGGTTTTTAACCTTGAGTCATCTAGAAGTCAACGACCCTAATAACGTTTAGAAAACAAAATCAAATTACATTTGAAAGTGTAAGTCCCTTCACAAATATAATAACAAAAACGTTAAAAAAAAAAAATCCTTTTAAATATATTTCAGTCTAGATTGTTCAAAATGCAGCATACTTTTACACTTAATAGTCATAACATCCGCAAATCTTGCCGCTATTATAGTACGTGAACGAATTCCGAACAGTAGCTACTCGTATATTAATGTTTGGGGTTATGTACTGTTTTGCTTAATTCATAGTTGAATTTACCTCGTTGACCCTTCGTTTTAATCCCTTGCTACTTTAGTTAAGTTTCTTCAGGTGCCATATTTCTTGAAAGCACTGCACTGAGAAATTGAAGCTGCAGTATGCAATAAAAGTTGTAGTGCGTTCTAGTGTCCATTACTGACTGTTTTATTATTCTAATCAGCATTGAAAAAAATGAACTTTAGTTTTACATTTTAACCTCGGATACCCAGTGATACTAATAGTAATAATTATTCTTATAACGCGCAAAAAACCCACCGAAGTGCTCAGGGAGCCCGCTGTGGATTGCATTAGGCTGCTATAACACTGCGAGTAAATCCAGAACGACAAGGAAGGCTTTATGGGAAGAAGTCAGTTTTTAAATGCAGGAGGAAACCGAAGTTTTCGGAGAAAACATGCGAAGACGGGTATGGATCGGGAACCAAATTCACGTACGACACAGGCTCCGCAGGGGATTGAACCCGGACCGCATTGGTGAAAGGCGAGTGGATGATCCACTACACCAGCCCGCCTTCACTGAACAAGTGAGGGTATGCTGTGAAACTCAGATTAACGTTTGCCTTTCCAGAGGTCTATACTTTGAAATTTATATATACAGTTGGCACAAAAAGTATCTCGGCATGTTTTTCGATCAGTATTGTGTCAAAGTCTGATAATTTTGAGTTTTTGAAATATACATTTTGTTGTCTAGGTCTTGCTCTTTCATTGAATACCTCACTTGTAAAAAGCATGCAAAATGGCTGTGATAGAACCCCTGCAGTTTTTGGAATTTTTCAATGACCACTGTATGGTTGAACACAATAATACCCGTGTATTAATTTTACACAAAGAAGGTTTCCGACTGAATAGGCGAGAAAGCCTACTTGCAATATTGATTGTGGTCAACGTGTTTGTGTCGCAGTACACTGCACAAACAAACCTCTCTATTGAAGCCTGTATAGAAGATTCTAGGGACAAGTCACCGACGCTAGTCACCGATGGCAATTCGCGCATGTGTAGTACATTCGGGTGACTGACCTAAGTATACACACCGAATGCAGTAAATATGTGTGTACATTGTACGTGTCATGCAAACCATGCTTGACCGCGCCCACAGACACGGTTCCGCGCATATAATTATGACAGCAATCAATACTCCCATTTCTTCGCAGTTCAAACTTGTTTCCACTGCCGGAAATATTTAATAGCCATGCAATTTGCCCTTGTCCCCTTAGAAAATTAAATGTTCCCACCGTTGTCTGCATGATGACCTGTGGGTTCATGGAATGATCTAAGTAATACGGACACAGATATACAACATCTCACTAGTCACATTATTTCGCGCATAATCTACGATTATTTGGATTACTTTTTCAACCCTCAATTTCCCGGGATTGACTCATGGCACAACGTTACTAACATAAAACCAACACCCAAACTCAACCACGGCATTCTTTATTTAAATTCTGTTTTGCAGTTCCGATAGCCGAGACCATACCGGATTTTCCCCATTATCATTATTGCGCAATAAATTTTGATCACCTGTGGTCTAAAAATGTCTCTCGAACGTTCGGAACACACCTTGCAGAATTTCCAAAATCTCCCCCAAGCTGTATCACAAACATGAAACGTCAACCATTCAGTAATGAGAGTATGAGGCGCGCTCTCATTTTTATGTATTGGAGAAGTGTGTACGTTCACTGCTCGCGATGAACATTAAAAAAACGCCAAAACTGCAACTTTGGTTTTTGGGTTGTACTCTTTCAGGCCATCCTCTATCTCAGTCTTTTTTGCACGCTTTTTTACAGTGAAGGTGTTAATGAAAGAGCAGACCTAGGCAACAATCTTGAAAATTTCAAAATTATCGTACTTTGGCACAATACTGATCCAAAAACATGCCTAGATACTTTTGTCCACTGTATTATATGTGTAAATTATGTATTTGTCTAGTTCTTTCTTTCTTCTTCATCGTCATATTCTTTCTCCAAAACCAGATGACTTCCTTCAAGAATCTTTCATTCGGTTTAGATTACCAACTTCTATCCCTGTCTAAAATAATTTTTAGAGTCACTTAATCGGTCTGCAATTCCTTGAAAAGCATCGACAATATCGCGTAATACCATGGAGAAGGCTTCGTCAGTCGGTGCCTCATTTATGTGTTAGTCTTAATTGCACATGCTTTTTATTTATTCTCCGTGGAATAAAGTGAATTAAATCTCTATATGAACCGGAATTCAGGTTTTGAGGACTCTTCACGCAACTAGATGTTTTACAGCATATAGCATCCAACCTAAGCGATTGTTTGCTTGCTGATGTCTTAAAATAATACCATTTTTCTTCATTACCTGAAAAGACTTTCCAATAGAATAAAACACCTGACTGAGGTAAGATTTGGGTAATTTAATGTAAAGCAAATGTAAAAAGAAAGGAATTGCATCTAAATAGAGTTAAATGTAATGACAAATAAGTGAAAAATTAACGAACATTGTGATGTGCATGGCAGACGATTAAGATGCTTTTTTGATAAAAAAATACATTGGGGATGTATGTTAATTGCAACATACAACACCATACACCATACATACATCCATACATACATCATACACACTACATACATACCTTACATCCATACATCCCTCACATACATATCATACACACAACCACTACACACACATACACTCTTTCATACATACATATACATTCATATACACGACATCATTTTAAAACGTACATATCTACACACATACATACATGCAAATTCCATAAAATATCACAAAATTAATCACATGTACAGAGTTGACACCACGCTGGAAACAACTCGTATAACTCACTCAAATAATCATTAGTTAAAAAGCGCTGTCACATTAACAACTAAATACACAGAAGCAGTAATGAACAATTTGCAAATATGAAAAAATACTTAATTTTGTGATTATAAATAGTTGGAATATCTCCTGCGCACACCTGTCATTAGTCCTGATCTTGCTTGTATCTTTGCATGCCTCCACCTCGCGTACCCATAGTTTATCCTTCTCCCATAGCGTCTGTGTTGTACTTTCCCGCGATTATCTGTCCCGTCTTAGTATCCTCCTTTGTATTTTCCCCTTCCTAAATTAATTCTCCTGTAAGTTTTTTACCACATTTATTAAATCCATCTTGTTTTTATGTTTTTGTTTTTTGTTTAATTTTTTTATTTTATTAGTTAGGTGTGATCAAAGATTAAAGCCCCTCGGGGTTTATTTTATCTTCCCCATTCCAGATATAACCTTGTTCCCTTTCTATGTATATACTTTATTCATCTCATAATACTATATTACTCTATTATTTTCTCATACAATATTTTAACTTGGTTGTATCAGATCAGATCACATTGTCCCTTCTATGGTTAGAGTACTTTAATCATATCATAACTATATTACTGTATATTTTCTCATACACTATTTAACTTTATACTCAGTATTACAAATCAGAATTATATCAACAATATATTGCAGTACATACTCAGTATTTGGCTATACAATATCTTGTTATATAATTCTGATTTAGTTGATCTCATTAATTTGTTTGGAAAATAAATGAATTGAACTTGAACTGAATTTGCATTATATACTTACAACAGCATTATTTATAACATAAAGCAAATTTGAGTGCAATAAAGCCTCAATAACCATAATTGCAATTGATTGAAATATTATGCAAAAGAGATTTTTTTTATTTATTTACACATTTGGTTAAAAATACATCAAAATAGTATGGACAAATAAAAGCAATTAAGAACATAAAAAGTAAGTGGCACAGTGGGCTAGCCTGGTGAAGTCAGGAGGCAACAAGTCCTGTTACCAGAGGTGTCTCCACCAAACCCTAAGGTCCCCACAATACCAACACATTAAATATTGCACACCAAAAATTTGCTCGGTTACAACATATCTATTTGTTAGAAGCATATTGGACTATGCTCCCGAGCATAATAATCTGGAAAATATTTTAGGCAAAATGCTCCAGGATCATATTTGCAAATGCTCCTGGTCATATTTGAATGCCCCTCTCCAGGCCGCATAGGTCTCATATGCCCGCTGAGCAGTGGCGACTTTATATGCTTTCAAATAACTGCTCCAGGAACATATTTGCCATATGCTTCTGTAGTCATGTTCATGCAATTGACTTAACATCTTTCTCCAGATTAATTATCTCTCAGTACATATGGTGCCGGACCATATCATTGGACCTAACATCGCACAACCGCAACAGTTAGTTAATTCCAGGGGCCCGGTGTGAATTTTCGTTAAGCTGAAACAGAGTCTCCAAATTTATTAATCTTAACATTTTTCAGTGTACTTATCTTTTAACCATGGGCGCTCTGAACACATGCAAGTACTCTTTGTTGGGAATGTTCCTTCCAGCTCAATGTCTACTCCAAAAGGAAATCCTGACAAAAATCTACTTCCTGCTCTAAGAATAGAATATGGCCACATAGTCGAAGAATTGTGGGCACATTGTGGAAATGAGTACAGACTGTTCATTTATCGATTTTTGTAGGAGACCTAAGCTAATATTTCTGGAGGGTGTGGCAAAATTTCGTGCAGTGCTATTTTCTAGACTCCCAATTGGCTGCTATCATCACTCTCAACTCAATTCAAATGGCCATAATTTTATGCACTAGATCCAGGTTTTTATTAAAACACTAGGATCTTTTTGACCGGTTATTTACGTGATTTTATCACAACTTACTCAAATCCAATATGGCCCCTAAAACCCAATATGCCGTGAAATCATTCAAGTGACCATAACTCATCAAGTATTTGTGATAGAGGCATAATTCTGCGCTCTAAATAAATACCCAGTAGGAACTCAATCTGACAGTTCAATTGTGTTAACAAAGCTCAATCAAGATGGAAACCAATATGACTGCCTTTGTAAGATTCTTAAACCACGAATTCTTTATATAGTCATAATTACTGGCCGTATTTTTAATTTTAAGTATGTTTGTAAAAACAAATATACCACATACGAGTTCATTAATGCTCAAAGACATACATCTCACTCATACTTTAATATTAAACTTTATAATCATTTTGGGTGTTTTAACTAAATACAACACAGATCTATCGTACTTTATTAATTTTATTGAAGGTAAAAAGGCAGCCACTTGGCCCCCATCTTAACATTTTTTGCTGTTCAGAAACAAACTTCCAATAATAATGTTATTGTCAATCTTATCCCATACTTAATTTACTCACCTTTTATAATATAATTAGTTATGTACTACATATAATCCATATAATGTAGGTTTTACTATTTTTTAAAGGCGGCTGTATATGGCTGCCATCTTGAATTTTGAAATGTCCATAACAGAGAAATGACAAATAAGGGTTTCTAGTGTCAAATACATGTTCCCTCATAAGTGTAAAGCATAAAGATACATTAGACACTGGAATTAAGCCCTCTAAACTGCAAATGTGCAGAACCTTGACATGTCCGGATGCGTTGGAAATGCATTCTAGAGGTGTTAAAGTACACTTGCAGAGTGTGATGCATTGAACATATTTTTGAAACACCTGCAGAACATATTTTAGGTGTTCAGCAGTATCAAGTAGCGTAAATGTATAATGAAGGTGTTAATGTCATTTTAATGATTCCGAGAGCATATTTTTGCTTTTGAGGCACCATATTGGATTTTTGTGGCAAAGGTAATGATCAATTACTTGTACAACACTTTCTCGTGCAAACACACCGAGTATCGAGAAATATTTGCCTCTATCGGAAATACTTAAGGGGGTTTTTAGTGATTTTGGAATTGGTAGCAGCCATATTGGTTTTTCAAAAATGGCACTGTAACAAATTTGGCACACCCTCCAAAATTATTGGCTTAGGTCTATGAACTAAAACTCTTATCAATATAAAAAGTCTGTACTCTTTTTCAATCCTTCAGGCTGTGTGCCTAACCTTCCACCTGACTAACAGTATGTGAATTAACCTACCGTCACCTTTCTTCTTGTGGTGTGGCAGTTACGTCATATCTTTGGATTTTGTTCCCAAAAATAGGATCAAATTCTTTTGATTTGGTATAATAAAACTTACGGCACACCATTTACGGCTTCCCTAGCATCTGTAATACTGCCGGTCACAGCGCCGGCCGATTCCACATCGCTAATTAGCCGGCTATTCTTAGACCTGCGCTAACGCATGGGACGGCCCCAGCAGCCAAACGCTGTGTTAAGGCTTGAACAAGGAATGAAAATAAACGGTTCGCCGTACCCTGGATATCGCGAAATCGACGAATCAGTTGGTCGATTTGATGTTAGAAACGGTTCCTCCAAAAAATACCCCTTAGCTCACTAGTTTTGATCCTTGGAGTGTTGCAATGACTTGATCCATATATCACGATTGATGGTATATATGACTACGCCAAGGCTATGAAATTTGATTTGATTTGATTATTCGGACAATGTCCTGGAAGCCCAAGAAAGCCTCAACTGGAAGCTTATTTCCATTGGGGTCCTTTTACCTTACCCGGAACGGAATTGGGACAGCCAGGGTTCACCCTACTCTTTCGACACTGACTTGCTGTAGCATTCACAGGTATGTCTCTCTGTACATGGGACCGACGGATTAACGTCCCCTCGAAGGACGGGGTATTATATGGTTCATTGCCCAAGTCCAACTGAACCATGGGAGAGCGAATTCAATTTCAATCAATAGCTCTTTTACAGATTAAATCCCACACCCCGGCCCGCCCAAGAACCTAGTACCCGATTAAATCCCTGCACATGCGTCCCGCCGGGGTTGAACCGGGGACCTCTAGGCCACAAGGCTAACCCTAAACAGTGGGCCACGCGCTCTCTCCATTCTCCAAGACAGCAATATTTCTGGATTGTAATAATTGTGCAGTCATAACTATGCCAATTCCAATGATTTTGATACTTGTTTGGATTTGAGCAACAGTTTTTCCTGTTTGAGCAATAGTAAGTGGACATCTTGGCTTCCCTTCGCCACGTCTTCCCTCAGGAACTTCCTAGTGCGACAAGGTGACCAGTACAGGGTTTCCATAGTCGTATAGTCGGTGGCAAAAGTCATCCTATGGTAAGCACCTACCGCTCGTAAACCCAAACCTAAAACGGGTAGAAATAGACAATCCATAACAATTCATGGTAATGATTTTGGTAGTATGCGGGGTAACGTGCCGACTGATGTTAATATTGATAATATTGCACTGAGTCATCATAGGCACTGAAACACATCTTGATAGTGATGTGGATAGTAGTGAGTTATTTCCATTCATTCTCAGGTGTCCGTAAGGACAGAGTGATAGGTAATGCCAAGGGTGGGTGGACTCAGTGCCCTCCGGATGACCTGTGTTGCTACTCACGTGTGAAGTAGATACCACGTGCGAAGTCAGTGGGTTACCATTGAAATTCAATGGGACCAAAGACATCACTATCGGTTCATTTTATCGATCCACAAGTTTGGTAATCTCCTGAATACTTTCAATGCCCTCCCTGAGTTCGCTCGACTTAATAAAAAAATATAGTAATGGTCCAAGAGTGTTGGGTTGGAGGACTGTCAAGCCTCCCCTAGATGTGGATTGGGGAATCTGCATTGCCGTCCAGTCCTGGTGGGGTATACGTGAACCTCTCTCACCGATGTTGGATATTGCGAATGATTTTAACCTTGAGCAGGTTGTGCGTACCCCCACGAGGAAGGACAGTATTTTGGATGTCTCTCACTTCTAACCCTACTCTTGTTGCGAGGTCATGGGTGTGCCTGGATTAAGTGATCACGAGGCATCCCAATTGTTATCGTGAGCACTAAACCTAGTACATAAAGCAAAACTCCACGTAAGACTGTTATATCAGAAATCTGACATTGGAGGGTTAAAACATCATTGAAAAACGGGGCGGACCAGTTTATCAAATTCCAATTTAGCTACTACTAATGATCCCAATGTTAATTCATAATGGATGAGTTTCAGAAAGCCATTTCAGAAGCTATGGACCTTATGTATTCCATCCAAACAATCTCATAAACGTAATACTTCACCATGGATCAACAAAAAGGTGAAACTTTTTCAAAAACGGAAACAACGTGCTTACTAATTACTCATCGCAGACTCAACATAAGCACAAGTTTGAGCATTTAAACACGGGGAGGAAAAATACCCACAAATTGACAAGAACTCATACAGGAGGTACATAAAAAATGTTTGCTCTGAGTCATCAAGAAATTTTATAGTTTCATCAAAAGCCTCAAAATTGACACCTGGCATTCCTGCCATTAACAGAAATGGGCAAGTAGAGTCTGATATACTCAAACTCAAGTCCAAGACTAAATGACCAGTTTTGTTCCGTATTTACACAGAAAATTTAGATATACCTCCTAGGGGCAACTATAGTATTCAAATATGCCTGATATAATTATTTCCGTTGATGGTGTT